>WBZZ01001533.1:140000-160000 GCA_019918135.1 Paulinella micropora
AAGACACATATAGGATGACAAACGAAGACACTCAGAGATTTAGAATGTCTAGAGGTTGTGTTATGGTGAAGAATAACGAAAAGAGGCCAATGGTAAAAGTTCAATGGAGAGAAGGAGGAAAGGTTATGTGTAAGAGTTTCTGTATCGGAAAGAAAAAAATCAAAAGAGCAAGCATTGGAAGAAGCAAAGAAATATCACGAGGAAAATATAATACCTAAATATGAGGAATGGAAAATTAATCACGATAAAGAAACAAGAATAATCAAAAAAGAAAAGAAGAAAATTTGGAAGCATAAAGATTTTAAGTGTGGATGTGGCGCTGAAATACATAATGGAAACAAAACGCGACATATGAAGTCTCAGAAACATATTTCAGCAGAAAAAGAAAAACCTCCAGTTCCTCCAAGGCCAAGCAAAGAGTATATGGAGAGAATAAAGAAAGATGATGATGATAGATGTAATATGTGTGGATACATGGAACATAACTGCCACTGCGGTTGCGGGTATGGTAAGTATTGATAATCAAAAAGGTTTCTCTGCGGAAACCACTGAATTTCCATTTAAAGACAAGGAGGGTCCTTATATATAGGGGCACACACGAGGCCACGAGGGGACGACCGATTGAGGCAGACAAATATTTTAATTTTATAAAATTATATTTTCCTTAATATACTATTATCAAACATGGAGACGCACACATATAATGACAAGGTCTACAGGTTGGATAGATTAAGGGAATATAAGATAAATTACGAAATAAAGTCTGTCAGGGGTCGGGATGTGCTATATATCAAACCGAAGGTAAGGGGTATAAAATTGATACACCGACAGCCCAAAACTACTTGAACCAAGTAAGAGGTGCGGTGTATTTTGAGCACCATGCTATACCAATAGCGCCACCTTTACCTACGATTGAAGAGAAAAAAGAGATGAAAGAAAATTACAGAGACTTGTTGCGGTATGGTAATTATGATATCATGAGGGACGACAGCAAGGAACGCGAACTAGGAATAAATGAAAGTCGATATGAGGTAAGGATTAACGGCAACTTCCGATCATTCATGATGCGCGATGTGATAAGATTTATTGAGATTGTGTTGAACGACTTTGTAAAACGACAAGCACCCGAAGATAAGGTTAGCCTAGGTATTGAGTTTGTTGATTACTATGGAAAAATATCAAAGGCTTACACAAAGTTAATCAAATCTCGGTTGAAAAAGTTTTAGAAAGATTGTCAGCAATATTTCAAAGCAACGAAAGTCTTTACATGGACGAGAACGTAATAAACTTTGATAAATTAAAATTTGTGTTGAAATCTGTTAAAATGCAGACGGGTGGGACAAGGCTACAGGTTTTGAACAAATTGGATATCTACAGAAAGCAAGGAGTAATCTGTATTACTAACAGCGATAACTTATACTTAGCACGAGCAATCGTTGTAGTCAAAGTAAAAATTGAAAAACACATCCAAAATACAAGACAATACTAATGCGAAAAAGAAAGATACAGCAGGAAATGGATGAGGCTTTACACAGCCAAGCAAACGTCATTAAGGATGTGTGTGGAATACCAGAAATTAATACATTTGCTAATCCAATTAAATACAATCTGGTTATTGTTGAATTTCCTGACAAATTCATTTATAAAACAGAACTACTTGATGCGAACGGAGAACGGCTGACTAACCTTTACATTCTAAAGACTGAGGGACATTACGATGCCATAACTAACATGAAGTCTATGCTAGGAAAAAAGAATTTCTGTGAGTTATGTCTAAGAGTGTATATGGAAAGACATGCATGTGAAGCCAAATGTAGTATATGCGAAACCAACGGATGTAAGGGAATAAATGACAAGAGCAAGTGGAAAGAATGTGAGAAGTGTAATAGAAAGTTTCCAAACACTAAATGCTTTAATAATCATAGGACGACAAACTGCGATATTAAAGCGAAATGTAAATCGTGCGTGCTGAATTACAGAAAGAAGGATGAGCACAAATGTGGATATGCGAAATGCCGAAATTGCAAACTAGTAACACCGCTTGAACACCAGTGCAAAATAGTCTAAAAAGAAATCTTACAGCAGTCAGAGCAATACATATTCTTTGACTTTGAAGCGATACAGGACACAGGCGAGCACATTGTTAATCATGCGGAAAGACAGTATTACGATGCGAAGGAACCGCCAGTAATTCACAAGAACATTCAAGATTTTTGTAATTGGGCTTTTGACACTAAACACAGCGGATTTACATTTATTGCGCACAATGCATGCTGTTATGATTGTAAGTTTATTCTTAAGTGGTTGGTTGATAATGAACAAACTCCATTTGTAATCTATGAAGGTGGTAAGATTATGATGATGACACTTAAGAAGTATCGGTTTATAGACAGCCTAAGTTTTCTTACGATGCCATTGTCAGACTTTACAAAGACATTGGGGCTTACGGAACTTAAGAAATGTTTCTTCCCGCACTTCTTCAATACGGCGAAAAATAAAAACTATGTTGATGTAATGCCACATAAGAAACATTACTGCTACTACACGATGCGAGTAGATAAAGGAAAAGAATTTCTTGAATGGTATGACAAACAAGTGAAAGCACATAACCACTTTGATATGGCGAAGGAAATCGCAGAGTATTGTCATTCAGATGTTGATATACTAAGAAAGTGTTGTATAGATTTTAGAAACCAGTTTCTAGAGTTTGGTATTGACCCTTTTCAATATACAACTATTGCGAGTTGTGTTATGTGTTTGTATCGTGCTAAGTTTATGCAAGAGAATTCAATTGCGATATTGAAAGAGGAAAAGCAAAACAGGATGACTTCTAGGGCTTGTGTAGAATGGTTAGCATACAGAAGCAGGTTAGACAAAACCGATATTAAACACTCATTTAACGGAGGTGAAAAAATGTTTCAATTAGGGCAATCTCGTGTGTATGTTGATGGATGAGATGAGAAAAACAAAACATCTTATGAGTTTTGCGGGTGTCATTGGCACTGATGTGATAAGTGTTGGAATAGCAATGCTTTGAATGTGAAGAAGAATAAGACAATGGGCGAACTATACAAGGAAACAATGAGAAGAGAAAAACAACTTAACGAACAAGCAAAAGTAATAAGTGTCTGGGAGTGCGAATGGAGCGTGATGAAAACCAGTGAAAGACTGGCAGATGATACAAACGAACGAATTACTTAACAAGAAGGACTAAACCCACGAGAGGCAATGTTTGGAGGTAGAGTGAATGCTTTGAAATTATATTGGAAATCACGACATGATAATAAGTATGCGAAATATATTGACATATGCTCACTTTATCCGACTGTGATGTATTACGACCTTTATCCAAGCGGGCACAATATAATTATTAGACCAAACAATGAGGAGGAAAGAAAAAGTATGGAAAATAAAATTATAAACAGAGAATATTTCGGAGTGGCTAAGGTTAAGATGCTACCACCTAGATGATTACTACACACAGTTTTACCGAAGGCGAACAGAGGTAAGATGATGTATTATTTATGCGATAAGTGCGGAATGAATGAGCAACACTGCGAATGTAAGCACACAGATAAAGAACGAGCAATAACAGGCACATGGGCAACTCCAGAAATTTACAAGGCCTTAGACAAAGGATGTAAGTTGATAAAAATATATGAAGTATTGCACTGGAAAGAACAAAGCAGTAGCATATTCAAAGAATACATAAAGACATTCTTGAAAGTGAAACAAGAATCTAGCGGATACACTGTGGGATGTAATACGGAAGCAGAAAAACAAAATTACATAAACAGCATGGAAGTTAAAATGGGTGTAAAGATAGATGAAAGCAAAATATTTAAAAACGAAGGACTGTGAGCAGTGGCTAAGTTGTGCTTGAATTCTTTATGGGGCAAGTTTGGAGAGAAACAAAATAAAACACAAAACAAAATGATAAAGGATAAAGATACATTATACAAACTATTGAACGATAAATCAGTAGATAATATAAATATTAACATAATTAACGACAAAATTGTAGAAGCAAGTTATGACTTAAAACAGGATGCGGTGAGCGACCAGATTAAAACAAATATTGTGGTTGCTTTATTTACTACATGCCACGCGAGAATGAGACTTTACAATATGATGGACAGATTAGGCAATAGGATATTGTATCATGACACAGACATCGTAATATATACGACTAACAAAGAAATTAATGAGGAAGATGTAGAGACAGGAGATTTACTGGGTGATTGGACAGACAAATTGAAAGGAGCAAAAATAAAAACCTTTGTGGGAGGAGGGCCAAAATGTTATGGATAATTATTAGATAATGGTAAAGCCAGTATGCAAGTAAAAGGATTTAGTATGAACTATGAAACGAAAAAAGCATTGAATTTACCGAATATGTTAAGTGTAATAAGTTGCGGGCTAGGTATTACAAACACTGAATTATTTGAGAATGGAAAAAATGAACTGGCTGAATTGTTGGAGACTGATGAAGAATTACGGATTGCTAAGCGAATTGAGAAGTCTGGAAAAGTAGTTATAATAGAAAACAACAAAATTACAAGAGATAAACAAAAGAAAAATAACAAGCGAATATTTAGAAAAGATATTTAGTTTTACATATACGAAAAGACAAGTTATTGGAATTGTAGAGAATGCGATTGAAACTAGACCTTTTGGATTTTAAAAAAATAAAATATCAAATAATTAATTTTTTTCCATAAATTTTTTTAACACTCTATATAGACAGATGACCTCCCTCACCAGACTATCTGAAAAATTTAGATGATTTTTAATTGAGAAAAATAAGTAATTCTTTTCAGTAAGAGATGTCCAACAGATGATTGAAGAAGAAATTAAGGCAATTGAAAAAAGTAGAGAAGGCAAGCCAAATGATACTTTTCCATTTGGTAAATATAAAGGTAAGAAAATTCAAGATGTTGCAACTATTGATAAGCCATACCTTGAATAGGTTATGAAACAGCAGTGGTTTGATAAATTTACTGACATTAAAAGTGAAGTAAAAAAATACACTTAATATTTTTGCTAAAAGATTTTTTAAAAATCTTTATATATCATGGCTGACCTAAGCACCAAGCAGGACTACTTGAATGAAATTGAAAAATGGAACCTTGATGGAGATGTCAAAAAGCAGACCATTAAATTGACTAAGCATAACATTGTATCTTTCTATGAGCAATACAAACCCCGCGATGACAATGTGAAAGTAGTTATTCCATTGGAGACCATAACTGACAACTCCAACGTAGTTGAAGATGCGACCTTCGGTCAGCAAGAAGAGAGCATTCCTTTTAAGGCGACTGATCTGAAAGAAACTGGAATTACTGAAATAAATGCTAATGTAGGAGAAGAGATAGCGACTGCTACATGTACAGAAGAAGGTTGTATATTAAAGAAAGATGTTGTTCTTCAATATGGTAAGTATAAAAAAATGAAAATTGAAGATGTTGCTAAGATTGATAAAACACCTTGAATATTTAATTCAACAAAGATGCGGTAAAAAAATATCTGTGATATTTTGTTCTATTGTATTTTTTTTTGTTTATTGGTCTTCTATAAAGTTCGCAATTACATTAATATTGCAACCAGCACCTGCCGACACAGCCTTCTGTGTGAATGTCAAAATATCGGTTGGGGTTAATTGAATATCGTAAGTTCTGAGATTAATCTGTTGAGTTGAGGCGGCATTTACATAAATCTTAAAAATTGTCGTTCCGTTGGCGATGGCAGTTGCTTTTGTGTCTGTATCTACGATTGAAGTTGTGGCATCAACATCAGCAAAACCAGCCCCTGTTAGCGTCCCATTCAATACCATTCTGACGACATTTGACTTAGTATCTTCATTCGTAATACTTACCAAGGAAGGAAAGACATTTGAATAGTTGGTTAGGCTATTATTGAATAGTGCTTTATTCCTGATACTTAAAATGTGGCTTTCAGTGATGCTAGTTTTTTCGTCTCATTCCGCAGTATTCGTTATACTAGTATTAAAAATATTTGAACCCTCAATGAATAAACTAGCACTCGCTGTTTTAAGAATTTGTATTCCAGTCTTTGCATCATTTCTCATGACTGCCGTAAAAGGTAATGTTGTATTTCGTAGGCTTACCCCAGTATTAGCATTCGCATAGTCAATCATATGAACTAATTGAAATAATCCTGTTATGGGATTTTCAATATAAAACTTAATAGCACCAAAACCTAAATATTGAAATTGAATTTGAAATACATTTCCCTTTGTCCAGTCTAAGTTTGGCATAGCCGAAGTTCCATCGCAAGGGTCGTCCCAGTCTTCTTGGTCAATATAATCTGCAGCACATCCCGCATAATGTGTGATATTCATTCCTGCTTGATTTTTGTAAAAATAAAATTCATCGTTAAGGTCATTTCCTATTCCAATATATGAATAGTAATCTTTTGTATCGTCCGTTGTCCATAGAGCAGTAAATCTGGCTAGGACACCCATTCCAGTTCTATATTTTATTTTCCTTTTACTTACCAGTCTAGCATCTGCCGTAGCATCCGCTGTTGTTTTCAATTCAGCCATATTATTCAAAAATAACACAGACGATTTTGTTTCTGTTTTTGTCCATATCCTAGTATTAATGGTATATGGAAAGATTTAATACTGGTGTTAATTGACCTACTACTGCTTCACCAAAAGCGGTTTTGGAATTATTTGTTTCAATATCAACATCATATCCAACCCTGACATTTATAAATTCTCCGTCAGGATTTTGTGTGATTAAATTTCGCTGGTGAGTAGTCATCTCTTGTGTATATAAAACAAAAAATATTTTTTATTTTTATTATTCTTTTTATTTTTCTTTCTCTTTTTTGAGTTTGTAAGTGGTTTTTCAAAAAGCACTTACAACATCAAAATTTCAATTCCCTTCACAAGCACACTTCGCTGAAGAATGGTGAAAGTATAATGGTTTTGGATAGCATTTGGAGTAGTCGCCGAAAATTCATATCGTCTCTCGGTGTCAAGGCTTAGACAACTCACCTCATAGCAGTCAGTATCCTTATCGCATAGCGGGCGGTTGTTATCCCAAGTATCTACGTGGAACCAGTTGTAATGATAGACATCGCTGTTTAGGATAGCACTCCCCTTCAACTTATCCTTCAAAATCATATAGTCTTCATTCTCAGATGTGTCAACGTCAAATTGTTGGAGACGAGTTCCATCAAGTGTTGTGTAATAAGTAATAACTTTACCATCTGCTCTATTATCATTATCAAAAGAAGTATTGGCACTCTCAGTGCTGTTAAAGACAGATGTATAGATACGACGAATTCTCTCACCCTGCGAGCGGTTCATTTTGATAACAAAATTTTGCTGAGTTGTTTGAAGACTTTGCTTCCAAGCGATAGGATACTCAATCTTAAAAGGAAAACATTCACCCGCAATCTTTTGTTGGACGCCGAGGATGACATTCGAGTCAGTCTCAACAGCAAGGAATAGATTTAGGTTAGAGACAATAGTCCCAGCGGTCGTAGCGGTAGCACCAGTGGAAATAGAACTCTTATCATTGCCATAGAATGAAGAGCGGTTGGTTTCAGCCCACACAATACGCAAATCCAAAATTTCATTAAATCCGATAGTCTTATCCAGTTCAAAAATAGTGCCAAACAGCATACCCAAAGGAAACGTAACATTAATAACAGGGGTAGCAGTATTATCACCACCGCCTTCAAAATACTTAGCATCCTCAAAAGGAACATTAACCAAACTATAATTTCCAGCAGTACTATCAGCGAGAGCGGTATCATTATGACGGCGGGCATTAACAAGTGATACTTTGTAATATCCTTGAACAGTATCTCTTAAAGTCCCAACCGCAACAGCATCAGTAATTGCATTTCTTTCAGCCACGCTTCCAATTTCAACTTTTCCCGCATTACACTTTTGAAGCATAGCACCGCTAGCCACACCAGCACCATGATTTTCAAGTGACATAAATTTTTCATACTTAATTTCTGGTTTCCAAATCATCTTAGTGTAATTGCACACATGTTGAAGATTGCACAAATATTGACCGCTTAGGCTTCGCAGTTCAATAGTTTTAATCATAGACAGACAATCCATATAGATACGATTGTAGCGGTCGGCACCACCTGCACCAGACGGAGTGTATGTAAATCGCAACACACTCCTCTCAAGGTTCAAAGGTCTAGTAGGAATTTCAAAGGTGTTTTCCAGACCACCAGCAGTAGTAAGTGCGACTGGTTGTGAGCATTCACGAGTGGTAAGTTTGTTCAATTCATACTTACCAGTGAGCAGTTCCTTAGTCTGATGGACTAGTTCTCCTCCGTATTGGACAGGCATTTTTGTTTTGTTTTTGAAGTAGTGTAAGTTGATTAATACACAAAATATATTTATAGAAAAAAATAAATAATTAAAATAAATTGATATTTTATTCTGACTTCGTCATCATAAAACATCGTAAAAAATAATTAATGGTTGTCGATGTTTGAGATTATAGACTCAACAAGTTGAATCCATAGCGAGAGTGCGTAGCACGAAGCGCAATTCTCAAATATCATCGGGATTTCAACAAATTGAAAAATGAATTAAATAAACTAAAGTAATTAGTTTCAAGATAAACCAATAATGTCATAACTATTCCCAAACCATTAAGATTTATTGCTTGGTCGTTTTCGTCCGTCAGGTAAAACCTGAATACATTGTTTGAATTAGCTGACAATGTTTTCCCGTATTAGCTTCCAGAGCAGTCATAAATGACTGAACCAAAAGGAATTTCGTTGGCTGTATATATTTCTTGTAGCACGTGATTATCACCTTCATTCACCAAATCCGATTGAAGATACAGAGTTTTTTCTCCAGTTAAAATAATCACATTTGGCGATTTAATGAAATCATTAGCAAAGAAATATGTTGAATTTCTATCAAAACCCATAACCTCATGAATACGTGTATCACCATCAAATATAAACCACGGTTGAATACCTCCGTTATTTGAAACACTGAATGTTAATTTGCCATCCTCCGCTTCTATGTTTGTATTGTTGCTTGAGACTACATAAGTATAATCATTCGGACTTTCTGCCATCAGTATCTCAGATAGTTTATTTTTTAAGTTGTTCATTGTGTAATTTCCTTAAGGTATCGTAATTAAAGCTTCATATCCGTCTTCGGACAATGTAAAAGTATTATATGGTGAAGCCACATAGTAATACGATTTCGGCACATAGATATGAAGAATTTTACAATGTGTGGGATTGTCTAGCCCCTTCATATTGACTTCGTGTGTAAAGTCGCTGTCTGTCCCCGTTATTCGGTTTTTGCTGTTGATATAGTAAATACCCGTCGCACGACCTCCCTTGTACTCCATTGATATTTTAGAATTGCGTTTCGTGCTCCGCACTCTCACTTATTCTAAAACATCGTTTTTTCTTTTTCAAAAAAATTAATCGGTTTTCGATGGTTATCAACAAACGAGAATGAGTGAAACGAATGAGAGTGTAGTTGATAACTGTCTTTCAAATGTATGTATCAAAATTACCATACCCATTCTGTGCTTTTAATTTTTCTGCTTCGATTTCTTTTAAGTCTGTATAGCCACTAGCAAATTTAAATCACACTCCTTTTGCTCGCTCTAAAAGAAACCGCATTGAGTGCCATCCACATGTGTCGCTCGTATCACTCTGCTCTTTTACTTGATTGACCTTCATCAATAAATAAATATCTGGATTACTTCGGTCAATTAGCTGTTTCATTTGTTGTTGAAAGTCTTCAGTCGGTTGATATTCAGCCAAAGGGTCATACACTTCAACACTCCTATCTTTATTTAGACTTACCCATATAGCCATCCAGTGTTGTCCTTTTTTATTGCTCGGGTCAGTATTCATAATAAATCCGTATTGCATTCTTTTTTCTGGATTTAATTTGTATTTTCATCACTCGCAATCGTTCCTAAATACAATCCATATTTTTTCATTATGTAGTCTATTTTATTAGTCATTAGTCCCCGCCCCTCACCCTCTTGCTGTGGTTGCTCTGGCTCTGCTTGTTGTGGCTCTGGTGTCTCCGCGTCACTCGGTGGTATGGTTGTCTCCTCTAGTGATGTTTGGTCTGGCAATGTAGTCGTATCTGTTGCAGGCTCTGGTGGCGGGGGTAGTTGTTGAGGCATCACTTCATCAACATTTAAATCATTTGAAACTTGTTTATCAACATTTGGGGCTATTGTCATTTTGTTCGTTAGAGTATTTACAAAGTCAATCTTTGCGGGATAATTATTTTGTGTTTCCAATCTTTGCGTGATAAATATTTTTTAATTATTTTTATTGAAAATACCTTATTAATTAATTCTTCTAATGTCTTCGCTCCACTACCTTTTTGCTCACTAGTGCCCATATAATCTTCATATCTAGCATAATCTGCTACTTTTCTTTTTACGTTTTCCACCTCACTTCCAACATCAATATTAAAACTTTTAATCATGTTAATAATCCACTTTGAAGTGTCTTTGTAATTTAATTTATTATGACAGTCATTATCTAGTCTCTTTTTTAAAGCCTGTGCTAACTGTTTTATGGTAATGGTTGGGTGATAAGTTTTTGAAAATCCAGAGATTAAAAATTGATTAATTTGTAAATTTTCAAGATACTTACCATTTTCTTCCGCTTTCTTTTTTCCTTTTCAAGTTTTTCTTTATATTCTTCTGCTAATTTTTTCTTTTCTTCTAAAGATGTCGCTGTAGCTATAGCAATCTGAATATCTTGACTGGCTTTTTGTAAGTCTTTGAGACTCATCTTTTTAATGAATTTATCTGTATATCCTGCTAATTTCAGTGTTTCAATATCTTTCTGCTTTTGCTTTTTTTCTTCCTCATATTGCTCTTTCGTTTTCAATGGTGCTTCATCTCCTAAATTAGGTAAGGCTGGTGCTTGGGGTGGTGCTCCTAATGGCGGTGCTTGTGGCGGTGCTCCAAATTGTGGCGGTGCTTGTGGTTGTCCCTGCTGTGGTGGCATAATATATTGATATTGTGGTGGCGGTGGTAATGCTTGTATCATATTTTTTCTATCTTCTTCATATTTTACATCATCTATGAGTTTTTGCTCCCTTCTTAGTTCTCTGGCTTTTTGTTCTTGTCGTTCCTTGATGTCGGATAGTTCATTGAGGTGTATCCTTGCTAACTCATCCTGCCTTTCCTTTGCATCTGCGTCTCCGCGACGCTCCTGCCTCTTCTTTTCTTCTTCAGCATCCGCCTGTGCTTTTTTCTCTTTTTGGTCAATCTCATCAATCTTTTCGTATTTTTCCTTTCTGAGTTTGTCTAAGTGGTCATTAATGGCGGTTCTAGTATTTTGCTCAATCTCTGAAAGGCTTTGGACTTTTCTTAAATCTTCTTTCTTCGTTCTTGCCCGCTTTGCTTTTGGTCTGCTTAAGTATTTCATAAAAAATTTAACAATTTGAAGTGTGCTAATATCATTTGTCTTTTTACCGAAATTAAGATAATATTTTTTACCCTTCTGGATAATATACGGCTTCCCGCTTTTATTCCTATAAATCCGCGGCGGACGGACTTTTGCCCTTTTGACATTTTTAGTCTTAGCGACCATCGTATAGATAGTTTAGAATTGCGTTTCGTGCTATCGCACTCTCACTTATTCTAAACTATCGTTTTTTTATTTTAGGAAAAAATTAATCTGTTTTCGATGGTTATCAACAAACGGGAGTTGCGGTAGCAACGAGAGTGTAGTTGATAACTATCTTTTAGAACTTCAAGGCCCCGTGTCATCTCTGCTTACCATACCCCAGTCTTGATGCTACAGCACCAACACTACCTGCGTAAGGCACCCCGACACTACTTAATGCTCCCGCAGTCCTTGAGATTAACTTATTACAGCGAAGAAATTTATCAACTGCAAAGACTGTTTTGCCAACTTTTTGCCAGTTGATTTTACCACCTGCTTGTCCCTTGCATCCTTGCTTCTTCTTGCGACCAGTCTTCTTTTTACCTCCAGCCATGTTGGTGCTTGAGTTAATAGTTCGTTTGCAGATTGTTGGAATGACTTCAACACGAGTTGTTTTAACTACCATTATACTATGAAAAAAATATTTATTAATTCTAAAAATATTATTTAAATCTTTGTGAAAAGTTTTTTCTTAACTCATCATCAACACTTGAGACATAAAGAAAATTAAATCGTTCCTTTGTTGCTTCGTGATACTTTTGAAGAAAGTAATCAAAGTCAAAAGATAAGTCTAAGTGTTTATACACGAGTTCCATTTTGTCCTGAGATTGCACCGGAAAGATTCATAAATAATCTAACTGCTTAATGGCTTCTGGCAGTAGGTCGTTCAAATACTGACTAGACATAATAACCTTTGATTTATAGTGTCTGTTCTTTTTTAACAAATCAGTTACGGATTTGTCTCTTAATCCACTCCCTAAATCGTCCAAAACAAAAACTACCTCTGGCGACATATACTTGCTGGGTCGTTCTTTCTGTAGTTTTCTTTTTTTCTTCTTTTCCAAAGTATAAAAATTGTGGCTTCTCTATTTCTTCTTTGTCATGTTTTACTTCTCCTTCGTGTTGCTCGTCATGTCTGTTCAGTTTGTCTAACTCATAATCAATGACATTAAGACCATCTGATTTAAGAAAGGTATATATTGCCATCGGGTTGCCTCTGTTCTTAAAGTGCTTTACCATTGCTTTATAAATGTAGTCCTTGTGTATAGTTGAAGCAATAATGACAATACGTGTTTTTCTGTCTGTAGTCCGTTTCAGTATTTCAAAGACTGCTGTTGTTTTTCCGCTCTTCTTACGGGCTAGCAGAAATATATTGGCGTAAGGTTCGTTAAATAATTTATAACCCTTTGCTTTTTTATCTCCGTTTCCATCCTGCTTCACAAGCTTAACTTTGACATTGTTAATCTTTTCCATTGCTATATTCTAAGCGAGGAATTCTAAACACACAACAATTCGCCCCGCTAAATTTCCTGTGTCAATATTTCCGCTGTCGGTTTCAAGGACTTTAAATGTATATTGTCCGTCGCTCCAGCATACTACTCCTAAGTTGTAGCAGAGGTTTGAAATGTTTGCTGTGGTGCTGTCAGCAAATGTTCCAATAATTCCAATTATATCAATGTAAAGAATTCTTGTTTTTGTCTCTGTCTGGTCGTTCATATAGTGGATAAATTTTACATTCATTTTGGTGGGTGTGAATGACATTTGAATATTTTTATTAAATGTTTTGCTTCCTCCAGCAAAATCATTGCTTAGAAAAATAATCTTTTGGTATTTGAACTCACTCATCATATATTTTGTATAATATTAAAAAATGATTTTAATATTCTTGTTTATGTGGTCTGTGTTAAGTCGGACTGCCTGCGACTTTTACTCACGGGTCGGCGATAAAAAAATGAAAGTTGTGTTTATTGTATTCAAAAAGGTATAGATACTAAATTTAAATGTGTGTATAAGCCTATGAGTGATTGGTGTGTTAGTTTTGATGAAGCCATTCCTTTAATTTGCTCAAATGATGCTATGTGGTATAAAACTCAAGTATATAAATGTTCATTTCTTTGAAGAAGGTGATGGAATGCAAATACCGATAAGCAATGTCAAAATTCCGACATAAGTGTTGGCTACCTCACAAGGTAAGTTCTTTTCAGATAGTCTTACAATACAAAGGGTTATAATGGTAATAATGATACTTATTTGAAATAAGTATTTAATAAGTCGGCTGTCTGTCGGTCTGTTTGTTATACAACAACAATTCCAGTTATCTTCCAATTCGTGCTCTACTTTTTTTTCCTCATTCTTCAATGAAATGTCTAAAACTCTATTTTTCAACTCTGGTGTTAGTTCGCAGTCTATTTCAATGACTGGCGGTGGGGGGTGTAATCTAGGATGCATTAGTAGAAAATACGACTGCTCTGATTTCTGCTAGTTGGTTTGCTTGGTCTTGTAGTATATTCATAAGATTTTTATTTTCTTTTTCTAAATTAACTACCTTTTCTGATAATTGTTGAACCGCCTTAATTAACGGGGCGATAAACTCGGAATAACCTATACCATAACAGACATCACCACTATCAACACATTTAACATCTTCTGGATTAACACTCACACCTTTCAATTCGTATTCTTTTCTTTGCTTTGGACACGGAACCATAATTGTTTCTTTTATAAATCCACCAAAATCTAGCATATCTATTTCTGTTAGTATTTCTTCTAATTCCTGTGCTATTAAGCCAGTCCTACATTTCTTTTTGTCATCAATCATACGATAGCAGACTGGATTTAACTTATTAATAAAATCTAAGCCTAAACATTCCTTTATATCTTCTTTTTTTCTCTTGTCTGAATATTGAATTGGATTAGACAATACCCATAATTGCCCATCGCTTGCTCTTAATGACATTAAAGCAGTATTTGAATTATTCTCCCATATGAAACCACTAGTTGAAGAACCATTTACTCTAAATCTAATAGAATAAGAAGTTAATCCTCCGCCTACTCCTCCTGCTGGTGCTGTTCCTCCACTTAATGATTTATTTGCCCCAGACTGGCTCATATAAATCCACCAGTTTGAATCTCCAATGTCCCATACAAATATTCCTCTCGCATTTGTCCAGTCTGTTTGTCCTTGAATTGCTATTTTAGCCCCATTAATTGATGCTGATGCTGTTGTTAGTGTGACTGTGTATGTAATTCCCGCATTTGCCGTAATCAATCCTTTTGTCCATAAAGTCCCGTTTGCACCGTTTAATGACATTAACAATTGCTCTGCTGAATTTTCCTACACAAAACCCATTGTAGAATCATTAGCAACCCTAAACAGAAAACTATACGAACTAAAATCATTACCTGAAACGGCTATACCATTTCCCAAACTTCTAGTGTTTAGAGCCCCACCAGATGCTGCATAAATTCCCCAACTCGTATTTGTCGTATCCCATAGAAATATTCCTTTTGCATTTGTTCTGTCTGTTATTCCCTGAACTCCTATTTTCGCTCCACTTGTATTTGTTGCTGATGTTAGTGTGCCAGTATATGTAATCCCCGCATTTGCCGTTATTAATCCGCTTGCGGTTGCAGTTGTTGTTGATATACCCGCGGTTGAAGTAATTGTCGTTCCAGTTATTGTTCCTCCATTTGTTATATTGTTTGAATTCATATCCAAAGCACCATAAAACCGCATACCGCCAGCATTGTTAAAACGGACAATGTCAGACGAAGCACTTTTATTGTCCAAAAGTTTTGAAATATAAAGTCCCGCCCCTTTTACATCAGATGCTACATTCGTAAATACATAACATCGTTGGTTCGCGGTTCCACTTGTAGCGGTATTTAGAGTAAATAAGAAATACTGATAATCTCCTGATGTCTGTGAAAAGAATATATCTCCTCCATTTTGGTTTAATATCCTCGCCCCATTATATGTTATATTTCCACCATTAGTGATAGTTTGATTATTAAAATCTGCATTGTTCGTTAAAGTTAGATATTTTATCACAGTGCTCGCCCCATTAAATGTTTTTCTTCCTGTTATGGTTTGGTCTGTTGATAGTTTTACATTTTGCCTGTCCAATGTGTCCGCATACCCTTTTGTCGCTCCGTCCGTTGCTAATGTCGGAGTTCCAAGGTTGGCTATTTTGCTACTATTACAATCTAGCCCCGAAGCATTTACCCAACCGACGATTGTCCCGTCAATAATAAAACTTATTTTTTTTCGCAGAAATTTCAAAGTTGTTATATGTTGCAGTTTTCATATCCAAACTAGCAATTGACCCAATATTACTGGTAGAATTGAAAACGATAAATGTGCCCTTTGTTGTTGAATTGATTGAATTTCCCGTTATTTCAACACCACTGCTATATGTCTTAATTCCTGCTATGGTTTGGTTTCCTGTTAGTATCACATTTTGCCAGTCTAGTGTATCCACATAACTTTTGTTTGCTCCGTCCGTTGTTGCTGATGGTGTAGCTAAGTTTGTTATTTTTCTGTTGTTCAAAGATAGTGTCGTGCCCGTTGCTGTTGCGATTACATTATCACCCGCATATAAATCAACATATGACCCCGTTATTTGTATCGGATACCAAGTCGCTGTTGCTGTTTTTTGTGAGGCAATCATTCCTATTTTTGTATCAAAGGCTATGCCAATGCAGTCAAAAGTAGTTGGATTGGACGAACCACTTACTTCCAAAGTTGATGTAAATTTTTTATTCCCTGCTATGGTTTGGTCTCCTGTTAGTTTAACCACCGAAATATCAAGGGTGGAAACATCAACACCATCAACCAAATTAACATTTGTTATGTTTTGACTTTTCATATCAATCCCCGCACTAGCATTTATTATGTTGCTGAATGTTTTTGTTCCTGCTATGGTTTGGTCTCCTGTTAGTTTAACCACCGAATTATCAAGAGCAGAAACATCAATACCATCAACATTACCAACATTTGTTATTGAAAATCCTCCCATATTTAAACTACCCGTCATAGCCGTTGTGCAGTCCTTTGCTAATTTTGTATCGGTATATGCTTTCGTTGAAGCATCATTGTCATAGAATGGTGCTGGAAGACCGCTAATTGCTGTCGTGCTGTTAAAATTTAAAACATTATTTGTCAATGTCATTCCACCCCCTGTTGTTGGAGCAAAAAGTATGGACGAGCCTACAAAAGATAGTGGATAGGCCGTTGCACCACCGGCCTCCGACGAATAGATAGAGCCCATATTATTGTTGTAATTGAAGAATAACTTACCTGTGTTTAATGGATTTGAATCTTTTACGGCCACATAAGTAGTAAATGTTTTATTCCCTGTTATTGTTTGGTCGCCTGTTAGTTTTACCACAGAACTATCAAGAGCCGAAACATCAATACCATCAACATTACCGACATTTGCTATGTTAAAATCTCCCATATTTAAATTTCCAAACATCATAGCGAGACCATCCAATCTAAGAAAAGGTGAGTTTGTGTTTCTCCATTGTCCTGTGCTATAAATGAGTAGTTGGTTATTGGCTGGTGTGCCCGTTATTGTGACATCGCTATGTGTATTAATTGAACCATCCGCTGACACTTTATCATTATTGTCTTCGTGCTCAGATATCCAAGTATCAACATCTTTGGTATTTAATAAATTAACTCCCGTTATATTCAAATTACCACCCATACTAATGTTGCAGAATTCATCAACATTTATTGGAAAAATTTTATTTACCAAGTTTATTGAGTTATATGTGAGATAACTATTCATTGCGATTGGTGCTGTAATGACTACATCTGTGAGTGTATCAATTGAGCCGATTGTTGTATTTCTTTATTTACCATCTACATCATTATATGTTAAGTATTGCCCGACCGTTGGAGCGGATATGTTAGTGTCTATCAAATTGTGTAGACTGGTTTGGTGTGGATTACTTGTATTGCTTCTGTGTTGAGTTGAGGATTTGACTTCGTCGTTGTCCCTCACTCGTTGCTCTGTATAGTATAGATTTTTTCCTTCTTTTATGTCTGTAGTTGATTTGGTAGATAATCTTGTGTCAAATCGTAAATCTGTATAGTAGAAGTTCAAAGGGTTTTCATCTTCTGACACTCTGTCTGTATTCAGACCGACTATGTTTGTGTTGGTAAGGTCTAAGTTAACTATGTTTAGACTATCAACCGCCAACTCATTAAGTCCAAGTAATGATTAATATTGGGACATTATATAATTAAATATTTTAATTTTAAAAATACTAAAATATAATAATCTTAGTATAGAATATTTTTAGAATAAGCGAGAGTGCGAAGCACGAAGTGAGATTCTAAAATGCAGTCTCCCGAAGCAAGTCGTAAGAACTAGGGTAATGCTGTGGAAAGTATTAAGAGTAAGAAACAGCAAAAGGTAGAAATAGCAAAAGAGAAATTAGCAAAGTGTAGAAAGGCTTATGTAGGCGATGATGAAGAGATGGAGGAAAAGATAAACCGCATGGCTGAAATGGGTGTTGCTAATGATATCATTAATGGAAAAGACCAAGATGATACACCAGAAGAAAGCAGTGATAGCGATGAAGAATGTGATTTTACTGATATCATTGCTGAAAAGATTGCTAAGATGAAAATAAGAAGAAAGAAAGCGGAAGCAAAGAAGAAAGTAAGCAAAAAGTCTGTGTCTGAGCCTGAACCTGATGTGACCGAAAGTGAAAGTGAAGAAAACGAAGAAGAAGAGCCGAAGCCTAAATCAAAAAAAGGAAATGGTAAAAAGTCAAACATATCAGTTAATGTTTATAATCAATCAGAAAAACCAAGCAAAAGAAAAAAATAATGATATTGAAAAATGTTTCTTAAAATTTTGATATTTGTGGAGAGGTTCCACCCCTACCATACCCCGCGGGTTTGGAAAGGGACGTAGTCCCTTCCATAAACATCGTCTGCGATTAAATAAAAAAGAAAAAGAAAAAACGATGTTTTAGAATAAGAGAGAGTGCGGAGCACGAAACGAAATTCTAAAATATCATGGATAATAAACATAGCCCGCAACAACAAGAAGAAACTCCTGAGCAGACAGAGTGGAAAGAAAAACTTGAAGAAGTGGCCGAAATACATTTTCAATCAAAGCACTCTAAGATATGGAACACGATAACCTCACCAGAAGCAAAACCACTAAGTCAAGTATTTATTGATTTAATGGATATGTCAAAGGTGGCGACAAAGAAAGGTAATGCTAACTATAATTTTGGATTAGTTGCTATTGATGTATAAAGCCGTCGTGGGTGGATTGAGCCAGTCAAAAATAAAACAACTGGATATGTCTTAGAAGGGTTAAAACAAATATTTACTAAAAAAGTTCATGAAAGAATTACTTCAGATAATGGCGGTGAGTTTAAGGGACAAGTCAGTGAATATTTCATACAAAATAATATTGAACATAGAACTGTCCAAGTAGGCGATCACAGAACAATAGGTATAATTGATAGGTTTATTAGAATAATACGAAATGAATTAAACTTAATATGGGAATTTAATGAAAATTTTCAATGGGTTCCTATTATTCATGAGGTTGTTGATGCTTATAATAAAACATATCATACAACAATTAAAGCAGTTCCGATTAATGTTTTTGAATGAATCGAAAAAAACACTCAGGAAATATACCGAAATCCTTTAATTAGTGAATTACCTAAGGGTACAAGAGTAAGAAAGGAATTAGAAAGAACTATTTTTTCTAAAGGGGACAAGCAATTCAGTAAAACTATATTCAAGGTTAAGGGGAGGAAAGGCTTCAAAGTTATACTCAGTGAAGAGAACTTAGTCCGACCGTCAGAATTATTAAAGACTAATGTTGAAGAGCACCATGAAGAAGAAGGACCGAAAGAGCAATTATCGGATAAAGTAAAACAAATTACTAAAGAGAAAAAAATGAAAGAACAACTAAAAAGAGAAAGTATTGACAGTGATAATATAAGAACTTCTTCTCTTCTTAAAAAGAAAGTTGATAAATTAGACCTTTAATATCCAAATACATTTAATCCAATTAGATTATCAAAATGTTTATTTGCTTTTTGATGAGTTGATTTATTTCTTCTAGTGTAAGACAACCCGCATTCACATACAATATTTTCTTTTGCTTTTTGATTTAATATATCGTTATTTTGTTGCTTGTATGATAGTTGGTATTGCTTCATTTTTTCATCATTATCTTTTTTCGATTGCTTAAAGTATTGTTTTATTTCCTCTTTATTATCTTCTTTCCATTGTTTTCTGTATTGTTTAATATAATCTTTATTGTCTTCACACCATTCCTTTGTAGTTCTACCTGCAATATTTTTATTGATACAATTTTCTGTGTGCATTATTATTTCTCCTTCTCTCTTACTAAGTTCCATTCTGTTATTACAAGGAAACATTTCAATAAGTTCAATGTAGTTATCATTATATTTCAAAATCTCAAAAGAAGATACATATTTATTTTTATGTTCATAGTCTTTCCTATGAGCATATAATCTTTTATGTAGTTCATTTA
>WBZZ01001533.1:165000-167500 GCA_019918135.1 Paulinella micropora
TGCACGCACAACATGAGATCGAGTTGGCTGTGTGTGCAGTGTGTTCCTTGCGGAGCACCTCAGCCTAGTGCAGAACTTCATTCGGACACTAAGAACTAGGTTCAACAACAACAACCAACAACAAGAACAAGAACAAGAACAACAACAACAACAATAACAACAACAACAACTCTGTGTCTCGATCGCCTGCGCTCGTTCGCTTGCGCCCTGTGTTATGTTTTCCTTTCAAACATTTTCTTGTTCCTTCTTATCTTGTCCCCTCTGTTTCCTTCTATCCCTTTCTTCTTTCTTAATTCCTCCCCCGTGCGTTGGAATGTCTGGTGTATGTGTGTGGTGGCAAAAGGTAGTCTTGCTGGGTGCAAGTGGCAACAATCGTGCAACTTTGAACTACTTGTTCTCGTTCACTATTTGAGATGCAGCAAATCTTTATACACGTCATTTGAAAGCCCTCGTCCTGAGTCTTTTCAAGCGATGGCTTCAGCAGCCTTGGCATGGCACAACGTTTGATAGAGAAGGTGTGTGTTGGGTGATGTTTTCGCTTGGGCAGGGCGGGGATCACGGCGGCGGAGGAGGAGGACGAACTCGCAGCAGGCCGCAGCAAGAAAGGTGCACAACTCTCTCTCTCTCTCTCTCTCTCTCTCTCTCTCTCTCTCTCTCTCTCTCTCTCACTCTCTCCCTCTTCCTCTCCCTTATCCCACCCACCCACCCTCCCCCCCCCCCCCCCCCTCCCTCTCACTCTCTGCAGGAAGCTATTGTTGTTCTTGTTGGCGTGGTCTGGTAGGGATCTATACGATCCGCATAGTAACGCAGATGCAGGAGGTGCTGCCGGAGAACAGCAGAGAAGAAGATGCACCCGGCTCGGTAACACACAGCAACAACAACGACAACAACAACAACAGTTGTTGTGTTTGTAGGTGCATGCTCCGTACAATCCCAACTCGTTCCTCATGCAAGAACAGGTTGTGCGCGTGTCTGTCTATCTATCTATCTATCTATCTATCTATCTATCTATCTATCTATCTATCTATCTATCTATCTATCTATCTATCTATCTACTAAAGCCGACGACTATAAGGGTCTCAAACGATTATTGCCGATCTCGTTCCCACCCTTCGACCCCGCCCTTACTATTACTGGCAAACCGATTGACTTCATCGCTGACAAGCCTTTCAAAGACCTCGGATGGATTGTCTACCATGACCTCAGCGAAAACGAACAACGTGCAGCAATCCAAAAGAAGTTCATTCTTTCTATGCAAGCCATCGATAGCTGCTCGATCAATGGCTTTATGAAACTTTGGCTATACCAGCACTACGCTGTCCAGTCACTTGCCTGGCCATTTCTCATTTATGACCTCTGCTTATCTTTCGCCAAAACCCTTGAGAAAATTGCGACCCGCTTCCTCAAAAAATGGGCCAATATCTACAAAAGAGCTCTGGTCTCTTGCCTTCACCGCCCACGCTCGAAATTCGGTCTACAGCTCCAATCCATCGTCTCTTTTTACCAGCGACTTCAAATCAACCGTGCTCAAATGCTGAAGTACTGCCCAGATAAACACCTCTCGTCCATTTATGCGATGAACCTGACGAAACACGAAACATTTCGAACTATCTGGAAACCAGAGCCTGTGCTCGAAAAGCTTGAGGCACAAGTTGATTTTGAATTCAAACATCGAGGCCAATCCGATCCTCGGACTTGGCCATGGTCGCTACCCAAAAGAACATTCCATCACAGACCGCAAAGACAGGGTTTTAGAATTAGCTGCTGAGACAATACTTGAGACAACCACAGTGCATGACATGGACAAAGCCATGCAAGGGTGCTTCCTTCGTTTTGAAGACGCATGCCCCTTCGACCTCTCCTGGGCTCGCCTCATCGGAACCCGTAATCCCCGTTTAATCTCTTGGGTCATCAACGCAAGCACAAACTCGGTTATTACCCCCGACCTTAGACGTCTGTGGGGAATCATTCCCAACAACAAGTGTGCCCTCTGTTCTGGTCAAGCACATCTATGCCACATCCTCTCCGGTTGCCATGTTGCCCTCAAACAAGGCCGCTATACCTGGCGTCATGACTCTGTGCTCTGCACTATTGAAGCTCCCCTTCAAAAACACATCGAGAGCCATAACAAACGCTCCCCTATAGACCAAAATGAATCAAAGTCTATGTTTGTGAAAGAGGGCGAGCAGAAGCCTAAGAGACAGTCATTTCATCGACCATCCCTGCTTGACACTGCAAACGATTGGCAACTCCAAACCCAATACACCGGTTCTGAGCAAGCCTTTCCTGTCCACATTTGTGTCACTGACCTCCGCCCCGATATCGTTGTCTGGTCACTGTCTACCAAGATATGTATTCTGATCGAGCTAACGTGCCCGGTCGAGGAAAACATCCTTGACGCACGAGCCTACAAGACCAACCGATACAACAAGCTCAAATCTCAAATCGAGGACAACGGATGGACCTGCCACCTTCGACCAATCGAATGCGGGGCTCGCGG
>WBZZ01001533.1:172500-174924 GCA_019918135.1 Paulinella micropora
ACTGAATTTCCTTGTAAATTATTTTCCATAACTTCAAACTGTTACTACATTTGCTACAAAAGGTTCAAGTCAACTTGTGACGCTATTAATGTGGGAGGTTAAACAATAAGGATGTCACAGCTTCATGTAATTTACATCCTAATAACCTTCACCACTCCGGTAAACTGTTAAGTGCTTTATTTCCAGTTAGTAGAATTATTAATTCAGTTTTAGTCAAGTAGTAGTGATAATAATTTTACCTCAAGTTAGACGGATGCAATCAATTGCATTTTTGTTACTACTATTACTTAGTTTCAGTCCTGAACTTTAGTATTTCCATACTATTACCTTTATTAAGTAATTCATCCGCTGAAAGTTATTTATTAATATCTAGAATTTCATGTTTTGATTAATGACGTGTAGTTTCAGTTTTGAGTAGTGACGTGTCACTTTTCCTTCCTTTCACAAAGGGCAATGACTGGTTAAAGATTGTCTCTGCATTCAGACTTGTCTCTTTATTAATACTGTGATATCGTTCAGTTATGCATGAAGTGAGAACTGCACGACGTGTCAGAATTGAAACTGCCTTCTCACAAAGGGTCGTGTGCCAGCAGCTCATTCGATTCAATGATGGAATTGCACTGACCTTGCGTTTTAAATTTGATTTTTAGTGTTCACTAACTTTAGTAACTAGGATGACTACGTTAAACAGGATGATGGCTTGTTAGCGGAGGGTTCCTTCTGCTTGGAAGATTTCCACGACGAATAGCATCTACTTGTAAACCAAGTCACCCCCCTCGTCCCGCTTCTACCTAGTAATACACTTGGATTTGGGCACTGTTTTTGAAATGCTATATATATTTTTCGATATTCGGAAGTACTTTTTTCATTATATTGAGCAGTTTGTTTCATTGTTTTAATTTTGCCTGAATATTTTTCAATTAGTTCCTCCTGATCCGGACAGGTTCAAGATTTTCTTTTTCGTTTCCACCGCTACTTGGATCCCGGAGTGTGTTGGATGGCGCAAGTTAAGAGTTACGGAAAGTATGTCATAAAAATCACTGCTTGAGCTAACATTGCAAGGATACATTGTTTTTCAATGGCTGAAACTGCTTTCATGACGTTGTTTTAATTTCACGTTTACCCCACTTAAAACAGAAAATTTTAATACATTACACATTTTTTAAACCCCTAAATTGCAGCGCCGTACGTCTTGTACGTTAACGTTGGCAGGTACATGTTCATCTAGTTCATATACTGATATATATATTTATAATATATATATATATATATATATATATATATATATATATATATATATATATATGAATTGCTAATTGCAAGTTTAATGCTACTGTAGTTTTGCTAGTTCTCAGACTAGTACTAGCTATAGTACTAGTAGTATACGTAACGTATACTATAAGCTAGTAGTACATGTACGTACAGTACTATAGCTACTTCTAGTATAATACTTAATACTATATTAGCTAGTACGTATACTAGTACTACTAGTACTAGTACTAAGTACTAGTAGTAGATCTAGTATTAGTAGCAGTAGCTAGAGTAGTACTAGTAGTTATACTAGTCATTACCTAGAGTAGTACTAGTATAGTAGTAATACTAATCATTAGCTAGAGTAGTACTAGTAGTATTAGTACTAGTAGTAATACTACTAGTACTACTACTAGTATTACTAGTACTAGTAGTAGTACTAGTAGCTAGAGTAGTAGTAGATCTAGAATCTGATCATTCGTGTGCTAAAAAAAAATTGTGATATGGTCAAAAGATTCTGAAAAAAGCCATCGCCACCGACCGCCGAAACGACATTTAATGTGTGAGTTGATGTTGTCCTCGTTTTCTTCTCTCTCTTTCACGTCTTGGCCCCCCCCCCCTTTTTTTTTCGAAACAGACATTCAAAAAAGAAACCTTGGATTTGTGCTCATTCACATTTCTCATTTCATTCCTCAGTCTTTCCTCATTATTTATTTGTGTCTCTGCTTTGTGTTTAGTTTTCTTTTCGACAGCGTTTCAGATCATTCAATTTGAGGTTTCGATCAGTGGCAGTAGTGGCATGAGCGGCCGTAAGAGAGCCGCAGAGAGGCCCAGTTCTCCTTCCCATTCATGTCACGACCTCCTTGCTGCGCTTTTGGTGGAGGAGAAGGGAACTACTTCAAGGTCTCACAGCGTTCGCATTCATCCCCTCGCAGGAGGACCTAGACAAGCTGACCGCAAAGAGAAAGAGAGCAAACAACTCTCATCACTCGACGCCAATTCGGTGGTGACACGCGCATGGAATGAGCTGCAACAGGAAAAGAGGATGAACTCCTCTCTATCGTTGAGATCACAACAAAAACAAGAGCCCGAAGGCCTTTTGTCTCTCGCTTCCTTGGATGGAATCCTGATGCATAGAATCTCCACCGCTCCTGGCGGGGTATCTGAGCTATA
>WBZZ01001534.1:0-67500 GCA_019918135.1 Paulinella micropora
AGAACAGCAAGAACGACAGAGAGTTTGTATCTGATGTCTCCTTGTGAGCACACAGATACTGATTGGGCTAGAGGGTACGAGACACCTGCTTGAGACCAATCAAATTATTTGTTTTGTGAAAGAGTTATGAGGGAGCTGTGTTGGAGTATTTGTTTTCGTCTGACGTCCCCGTGTGAGACAGGTCAGTGAAAATTCACTCTGTTGCCTGTGTGGCAAAGCAGAAAGAAATCACCCTAGTGATGTGGACTCCAAATGTAATGCCCCCAACGATAGCTCGTAAAAAGTCGGTAATACAACCAAACACAGTCCTCAAAAGATGAGAATGATGTCTCGTTATATTAGCTCAGTGAAGCCAAAAAGGAAAACGGCAACAGACCAGGAATAAAATGGCATCAGGTCCAATCCGGACAAATAATACTGAAAAATAAGCTGGTGCACCTGTCACCAGGAAAAGGTACTTTTTACCGGCTATCCGGGGGTGATGCCTACACTTCATCCCCCGGCGTTGTACGTCATGTGCTTACAAAATGCAAATTTGAGTTTGGAGATTTTCGAGTTCAAATTTGAATTTGAATTTTGAACTATCTCCTCCCCGGGGCCCTTCTATGGCGATCCGCTATAGACGTACAACGGTATGATCATGTCGCTGTCGTAACCCCCCCCCCCCCCGCCACCTTAGTCTTCCGCCGTGCTTTCCCGAGTCTGTGACCTGCAGATGCTAGTGCCGCAAGGATCTGTGATCCAGAGATTACCGAGGAAACGTCCCAAATATCCGCGGCGGCTCTGGTCCCTCCCAAGGATCCGTGATCCTGAGATTACCGAGAAGTTCTCAGCTGCTGGTGAGAACCTCTGAGTAACGTCACAAGCATTGTAGTCGCTCTGGTCCATCCTAAGGATCTGAGATCCCGAGAATACCGGGAGGCATTGATCTTAGTTGTTCAAAACCTCCGGGCAATCTCGTCCATTGTTGGAATGAACGAGCGCTATGCCAGTGTCAAGGGTGCCGTCGGGGGGTGATGCCTACACATTTGAAACCGGAAATTACCTTTCCCGCCCGGTTTTTACCTGCAAGATGATCTTTGAAGTGCGCGAGTCTTGAGTCAAGGGACGCGTACGGTGAATCAAGCGGCATGTCCAAACTCCAAGGGACATGAGGCTTTCCTGTTAAGATCTCTCGTATAATATAGTCAGTCATCCTGTAGGCATCACCCCCCGGATAGCCGGTAAAAAGTACCTTTTCCTGGTGACAGGTGCACCAGCTTGTTTTTCAGTATTATTTGTCCGGATTGGACCTGATGCCATTTTATTCCTGGTCTGTTGCCGTTTTCCTTTTTGGCTTCACTGAGCTAATATAACGAGACATCATTCTCATCTTTTGAGGACTGTGTTTGGTTGTATTACCGACTTTTTACGAGCTATCGTTGGGGGCATTACATTTGGAGTCCACATCACTAGGGTGATTTCTTTCTGCTTTGCCACACAGGCAACAGAGTGAATTTTCACTGACCAGCAAGAACGACAGAGAGTTTGTATCTGATGTCTCCTTGTGAGCACACAGATATGGATTGGGCTAGAGGGTACGAGACACCTGCTTGAGACCGATCAAATTATTTGTTTTGTGAAAAAGTTATGAGGGAGCTGTGTTGGAGTATTTGTTTTCGTCTGACGTCCCCGTGTGAGACGTTCTCACACAGAGACCAAGAAGAAGGAGGTGGACAGAAGAGTGAAGGAACACACACAAAACACAAACAAGCATAGGGACAGGAGCACAACACTCTACCCTTCTAGTTTGTGCATTTATCTGCATTATCTCACACATACGTCAGAGTATTTTTGCAAATCTCTGATCGTTTTCTAAAAAAGGTAGGTCTGAGAACCTATCCGACCGACTGTCGACTTCTCAAGGAGAGCTTTTCTAGCTTCTCTATTACTATCTGCGTGTAGGTCCTAGTGCCTCATACTAGATACAATATAGAAAAGAAGGAGGAGAAAGTAATCTGAGTAAGGAGAACAAGAAATCGGAGAAAGTCTCAAAGACTATTTTTCTTAAACAAAAACAAACATACAAACAGTGTTTCATAGAGGACAGGGAATCTTATCCTACCCTCTCTATTAGTTTCTCTCTTCACTAGTTAATCGACTGAAGGAGGAACAGAACACAAACGAACAAAAACCAAACATAGGAGCTGACACTGTCCTCCTGTTGATCACTACTACGACATCATGTCGACAGAGATCGCCGAAGTGAGTGAATTCTCGGAGGCAGATCAAAGAAGAGAAGAAGAAGAAGCAGGAGGAGGAGGAGGAAGAGGATTGAATGAAGGAGGAGGAGGAGGATTGAATGAAGGAGGAGGAGGAGATGAAGGAGTAGGAGGAGGAGTAGAAGAGGGCTGGGATGATGAAGGAAGATATGGAGGAGACGAAGATGAAGGAAGATTTGAACAAGAAGAGACGGGAGGAGGAGGAGGAGCATATGGTAATCCCTTACCACCTGCCTACACGGGAGGAGGAGGACGAAAAATGATCGACTTGATTCATAGTGATGGAGATGAGATCACAGTGGAGGAACAACAGTGGGTGCAAGACCACTATGACCTCACTAAAAAAGAGTTTGATAACCAGATGGGGGGAGAGAAGGATACCTATGTGTGGATCCCTCAGGATCAAAGAAGAGAGAAAAGTCGTGCTAAAAAGGATGTCTATATCCTATTATCAAACACAGCACAGCTCCTCGGCAAACTGGTCTCTGATCCAGAAGAGAGAAAGAAGATACAGTATATCAAGTTTGGGGACACACACACCCACCTTGAATTACTCGATGCTATCTTTGGGGTGTACACTCAAACCCTGATTTGGGAACGTACATACGGCCCACGATGTGAGGGTTACCTCCAGTACACAAACCCAAGAGCAACGGCCAGATTCCTCGCGACTGGTCAGGAGGCAGTCGATGTAACAAAAATGAAGACCAATCTGGGTTCGAAAAACTCGAGTGGCATATTTCATTTTTTTACGATGGAAATGAAGGCCTTGGAGGAGGGGAAGGCAGAGATGGAAAAAAGCATTAAGGCAGCAGGAGAAACTCATCCTGTGATTGATGAGTTAGAGAAGACCGACAGAGTTCTGACCAAGATCAGACTGTTGATGGGTGCGTTAATGCACAAGGAGGCATGGAAGAGATGGATTCCTACCAAGGATCACTCTGTCCTTAAATCACTTAGTAACGCACCACCGGTCGCCAACAAAGCAGGTGTTGACCAATATGTGGAGAAATATAATTTTCTCAGATCTGCTTCTGAATTGGTTGCCTTTATCACTCATGCTCAAAAGCTGGTGATGTCTGAGAAGAAGAAGGCGAAAGAGAATGAGGAGTTCGAGAAGGCGATGAGACTGGAAAGAATGAAAGCAAAAGTGAGTGGTGCAAAGACACACCCTCCGACATATTTGACCCCACCAGCTCCTGCCCCACCAGCCCCTGCACCCTCGGGCTCAACTACGGTGGTGGTCACAAACACGGAGAAGAAGGACAGACAGAACATCATGCCTTCAAGGGGAAGAAAGGAGGAGTGGCAAGTCTCATGCTATATGCCAAGACGAGCTCAGACCAAGACTCTGATGCTTCGCTTTTGAGCAAGCTCAAAGAGATCAATGCCTGCATGAAGGCTTTTCCTTGCGACGAAACGCAGGAATACGAGGCCCTTGTTACTGTTTTTGACCAATCTCTAGTCTCGGAGGGATTCGATCTGACACAGTACAAGTTTTTGAGAAAGAAGGAGGAGATTAAGAGAAACAATGCAACAGGCCTAGACGCTCAGTGTGAACTGGCGGTGGCCACACTCATTTCATATTTTCAATCTCATGGATACCAGCATCTCTGCACTGGTACTCTCATAGGATTTGAAATCTTTGAGACAGTGGCGATGAGTTTGAGGAGTGCTGTTGGCTTGGCGGCGACCCTTACGGAGGTAGTTTCCTCCTATGGGCTATTCTATGGCCGCAAGTCGATCATCCTCTATTTCTTTTCGGCGTTACACACAGTTAACACGAGCAAGCTTACTCAGCTCATACAACAATGCTCGACGTTTAGCTCAGTGAAGTCCAAGAACTTCCTCGAGACACACGTGTTCGAACATACGGTTCAAAGCGTTGCTCCGTCAGCACTGTTTCAAGAAGTGATGAGTGCATGCTCAAACATGGACTCGCTCACGGAGGCACATACGGCACAGGCAGGCGGTGTATCTGTTGGCACACAAGCCACATACACAAACAGAGTTGCCGGTTGGAAGAGACAGAGAGAGCCAGACCTGAAGACCGCATGTTGGAGGTGGTTCGCGGGCTTGCAGTGTAAGGCACAGATGGAGAACAGAGACTGCTCTTTCAATCATGATAGGCAGAACCCAACAGTAAGGGCAAATTTTCTGAGCAGGACGGAAGGCAAGGAACCGGGCCTTTTCAATATGCTTCAGATTGCCGCTGTGAACGAAGGTTGGTATGCCAATATGTGTGATGATGAGGAGTTACGAGAGGCAATCATTACCTACATGAAGAGGATGAAGGAGAAGAAGGAGGAAAGGGAGAGACAAAAGAACTTAAAGGCCTCTCAAAGAGGACGAGAAGGAGGAGCAGGAGCAGGAGGACAAGGAGGAGGAGGAGGACGAGGACGAGGAACATGGAGAGGAGCCTCGAGGTGGCAGGGAACCCCTCAGAGAGGAAGAGGAGGTCGGGGATATACCCCTTATGGACGGAGAGCTGTTCGAGCTCCAGCCCCCCCACCAAGAGGAGGAGGAGGCTCGTGGGCAAGCTCCGACCCGAATTTCGGTCGAGCTCAGGCCTACAACACTGCCTCGGAGACCGATATGTCATCCTACCCGGACACTACTCAAGGTAATCGTTTCGAGGTGGTGGAATGACTGGAGGGGGAAGAAGAGAGGAAGGAGACGACTGTGAAGTTTAACCCTAAAGTCACAGTGCTTTCTAATGCTGTTGTGCAGACTGGGCCAACGCTTCCTCTATGTGAAAACAAAGATGTGGGTACACAGAGACTGCAGCCCCAAGGTAGTCTCATACCCGTTCATACAGCACGGTTACCAATGACAACTGATGCAAATAGGAAGGCGAGACTTGCGATGGAGGCGAGGAGGCCAATGGCAGATGTATCGCCTCGGCCAAGCAAACAACCACGAACAGACTCAATGTCTACGGTCGCGGCGGGTGGCGAGCAAAAGGACAATGTGTGTACTCAAGTACCACAAGACAATGTCGCTCAAATAGTAAACGCACCAGTACCGCAGAATAATAAAAATGTTAATGAGGTGAAGCAGGAGGAGAAGAAGGACATGCCATTGGGACAAAAAGTCTATTGATGACTTAATCGAGAAGCGAAAGGAGGAGATTATATGTGTCGCACAAAGAAGCCAGTCGTTGGCGAGATTCGCGGAAGGAGTAGGAACAGATGTCCATATTACTAACGGATACTATTTCCATGCGAAAGTAGGAGAAGAAAAAAGGGAGGCGTTTGTACCAAGGAGAACGGGGCGAATCCCGGATACTCCACCAGAAACTATTAAAAGTTTTATTACTGATTTCTGGGGTGACGAGCCCACGTGGCCGCGTTCACTGTCTGAAGTGAAGAAATGCTTACGGACTTTATTCGAAAATAATAAGCCGTATACTATTATCCTGCCATATAATGAGAAGGCGATATGGGCGCAGGAAATAAGGGACCGGCTTACTGATCATCCTATACCGGTACCCTCTCGCAAGCAACAGCTAGTGGTGGCTTGTCGTATGGGAACTCGTGAGCAGAGCAGTGCATACAAGCGGAAGCTCAGAGACCTCGACAAGTTGAAATTGATACCGCAAGCATTCACATGCTTTGATGGTTTTTACACCCGTAAAGCTCCTTTGCAATACGCGAGACTCATTGACATGCTGGTGGAGCTCGGTAAAGATGATGAGCCGGACACGGTCACGTATGAAAAGACGGGCCTAGATGATGTCTCGGAAGAGGACTTAGGCTTGGAGGAGGACAGAGAACCCCTCAAGCAGCATAAGCAGATGTCTGATGAAGATTTTCAAGAGGCGGAGAGGAAAATATTGGAAGAAGGAGTAGGCACGGCGAAGGAGAAGGAGCTTTTAAAAGCCAAATTAGAGGCAAACAAGGAAATTTTTGACCCTCCACATGCAGGTGGTGTCAAGCCTGAAGATTTCACTGCGGTTATTTACAAAATACCGGGTGCGGAGCCGTCACCGGCACCACGAAGGGCGAATTTGAGTATACATGAGGCGAAGATAGCGGAGGAGCTAGCAAGACAGCTGCTCAATGAGGACTTTACTGAGAGATCAACATCCTCAATAGTATCACAACCGAGAATAGTGCCGAAGCCAGGAGGAGAATGGCGCCTGACAGTTAACTATGCTCGTGTTAACAAGGTGCTGGAGGAAGAGAGAAATCCTCTCCCGACATTAGAAGAAGGAAGGAGAGTACTGCGGAATGCAAAATTCTATTCGGTCATTGACATTAAGAATGGCTTCTGGCAGATACCACTGGAGGAAAAGTCCAGATGGCTGACGGCGTTTGTGGTGGGTATGGAAATATACCAATGGAAAGTGCTTCCGATGGGCCTCAAGCAAGCCCCAGGACTTTTCCAGAAGGCAATGCAGAAGATGTTGAGCAGTCAGTACGATGATTTGTCTGACGGTGGCTTTATGAGAAGGCGGGGACAGAAGGCGGGAGAATATGCATTTTGCTATATCGATGACATTATCGTATACTCTAACACAATGGAGGAGCATATCGATCATTTGTCCGATATATTCAGGCGCATCGGAGCTTTTGGTCTGAAGTGCAATCTAAAGAAGTGTCAACTTGCCAAGACGAGTGTGACAATACTTAGGGTACGAGATCTCCCATAATCGAGTCTCGATATCCAAAGAGAAGAGGGAGGAGATTATGAATCGACCGATACCGAAGAACCGCACTGCATTGCACTCATTCCTTGCGATGGCGCAATACTATAGTCAGTTTATACCCGATTGGGGTGCAACACGGGCTAAGTTGGAGAAAATGATAGATTTTGGAGACTTTGAGAAGTGGGGCGAAGAGGCTTTGCAAGCGTTTCATGCGCTCAAAGATCTCATTTACAAAGACCCGAAAGACGGAGGACTGGTGTTAACGATGCTCGACTTTACGAAACAATTCGTAGTCGATACAGACGCATCTAAGTTTGCGATTGGGGCTGTATTACAACAAGAGGATGAGGAGAAGAAATTACGCCCAATCATGTTTATTAGTAGGAAGTTGTGTGCGGCGGAGAGAAACTATTGCACAAGGCAAAGAGAGGCGTTAGCGGTGGTGCTCAAGAGGCTCAGAGAGTATTTGTGGGGAGGACCTCAATTTACTGTCAGAACTGATCATCATAACCTGTTATGGTTGATGAATCATGAACAGACGGGACGGCTGGCGCGGTGGCAAGCGTTCTTGTCTTGTTTCGACTTTACAATGGTCCATCTACCGGGAAAGCGAAATGTGGTCGCTGATAGCCTCTCTAGGCTAGAGTTTAACTCAGAAGTATCGGCGTTGGTGTCCACGGTGGAGATGGAAGACTTGTCCACTGACAAGGTGTATGAGGTCAGCCACATTGAGGCAATGGAGATGGCGAGTGCAGTCCGATATGACCGCACAGGTCTACGGTACAGTCCACAAGGCCTGGATCACGGGATATGTTGTGAGCTACATACCCAGGAGGACGCTGAGTGGTCCTATGAGGTATATGAGAATGCGAAGGCGAACATAAGAGAGGAAGAGGAGACGCAGGAAGTTTATGCGGAGCCTCCTCAAGAGCGGAGAAGTGACCTAGACGATGACCCGGAAAGAATCGGGGTACGGCTAGAAGATGGTACTATCCATATAGCCTCGCCTACCGCATGGAGGCAACAACAGGCTCAAGATCCGGAGTTTAAAGAACTGATACAGTTATATCAGAACCCGGATGAGCTGAAGATGACGAAAGCGATCAAAGATCAGATGAAGGAGATGGGATGGAGAGATGGTCTACTGTGGTACAAGGGCCTTCACGGTCGCTATGCGTCACAGCCGGACAAATGGACCCTTTGGGTACCGGAGAGTCTGAGACGATTTATATTTGTCGCAGCCCACAATTGCCCACTTTTGGCGCATCCGGGTCGACAACGAACTCACATGTTCGTAGCGAGGCGATTCTGGTGGAAGAAGATGAAGGAGGAGATAGATCAGGCGGTGGATGCATGCATCCCGTGCAAGATAAACAAAACACCACTGAAGGCAAATTTCGGCCTGATTGGCGAATTTCCTCTTCATGCGGGGATGTTTGAGTTTATACACATTGATCATGTGGGACCTTTCCCAGAATCGAAGGATGGTTACAAATACCTCCTTACGGCTATTGACAGAGCCACCAACTATGTGTGGATCATCCCTGTCAAAGACGTTACCGGCAAGACGACGGCCGAGGCGCTGATCGATAGGATCATCTCACAGATCGGAGTACCAAGAAAGATATGTTCTGATCGAGGCTCGGACTTTAATAACGAGGTCATCGACAAACTATCTAAGTATTACGGGATGAAATGGCAAAATGTTACTGCCTATAACCCGCGAGCAAATGGGAAAATCGAGCGGGTATACAGACCCCTCGAAGCCTCGCTAAAGATGTATTGCACGAAGAAGGAGAATCAAAGAGCATGGTCGAGGCAGCACCATCATTTGCGTTTGCAATGAACTGTCTACCCTCTACGGCGTTAGGAGGCTCGAAGAGCTCAATCTCGCCATATCAGTTAGTATATGGGCGTGAGCCTGATATCCCGACTTCGCTCCTTCACCCAAAAGACACTTGGGCGGATGCGGATGAGTTGTTTGGGATGAGACTTAGAGTAAAGATGGAGGCGGAACAAATAGTCAGGGCGCATAGAGAAGCGGAGCGCCGAAAGACTGATGCTGAAGGGGTGCGACAAGCGCACTTGGATCAGATCAAGTTCCAGGTCGGGGATATTGTACTATTGTACCATCCTCAAGTCCCGAAGGGAGTCAGCTCTAAGCTGTTCACTCACTGGAAAGGACCTTATCAGATTATGGAACAGACGGGACCTCTGAATTACAAGATCAGGGGTAGAGGGAAGGTGCAAATTGTGAATGTAAGAAGGCTGATTAAGTATGATCCCTTCTTACTGGAAGATGAATCCGTTGAGGAGGCGTTAAAACGGATGAAGGATGATTTCAAAGAGGTGCCGCCCATCCACAAGGAGGCTGGCATAGACCAAGACGATGTTTATCGGGCACCGATAGCTGAGAAGGAGGAGAGTGAGGTGGACAGCAAGGAGAAAACTGACCGCATAAGCGCGGTGGGGACTCAGTCTAAGTCTCCGCGAGAGCATAGCGGAAAGAAGGAGAAGATCACAGAGGCGCAGCTAAGGAGAGCGCGGAATGATCTTATCAACGACCAACCGAGGAAGGCGATGAGGTCGATGAGATCAAAGGACGTCCACCAGGAGGAGGAGGGGACGGACACTGACCCAAACGCGGGCAACGTTGAGATTGTCCATGAGCGATGGAAGGAAGGCGATGCGATAGCAACCATCGCATTGATGAAAGATGCTTTCTATCTGATGAGACCAGCGGAACAACATGTCGCTGATGACACTCTCTCAGACTTATACTTGATGCGGGTCGTGGCGGTCCCACGACAGATGCGTGTCACACGGACACTCAAAATATCATCAGCCGCAAAGATAGTACAACCGATACTCCAGTTCTGGAGAAGTATGGACCCGGTTGAGGATCCAAAGGCAAGACATTATCTGCCAGTATATAAAGACGCAAAAAGTCTCGAGACATGGGATGACACAATTACTCCCAGAGACAAGGATTACACTGCGTGGACCATTCAGACACTGCCAAGAGGAGTGCTTGATGTCCCTTTTGAATTATCGTTGGGCGGAATCCCTAATAAGATCTGGGACATTCTCGAACAGTCAAAGTTCGATCTGACTTTTGTTGGTGGTCCTCCGCCAGGCAAAGAAATCCGCGCCAGACGACGAAGGCAGTGACAAAGAAACTATTTTTCTTTATGCGTCTCAAATAAACTGATTGATTGCCCACGGCGTATCATGATTTGATCATGCATCATCAGTTATCAATATGAATATTAAAAAGACTCAGTGATATAACTTGGCATTCGATCGCAACATACGAGTGCGAAAGGTCGATCGACGATAATACTACACCGTATACGGGGATCGCTAGTGTATTGAGCGATGGTGTTCCCGGGTATGACCCTTTCCAAGTCCTGGGATGATGTTCTCTAAAATGAAATGTTCTCTGAAACTTTCATTAAATTATTTTTTACGATAGATTATATACTGTCGTACCTGAGCACGGTCAATCTCTACTTGTGTCGGTATATCGCAGGGTCGGGTACATACACCTCGACTTCGGATATAGCTATTAGGACTGGCCCCCTAATACTATATCATAGGATATCCGCCTTATACAAGGGTATGCCATTAAAAAAGACAATGTACTTACGATCTCCCTGTGAATAATAATAAAAATAATGATAATGATAAGAAGAAGAAGGAGATCAAAGGGGGAATCGTACTACAGCACCACGTTGCTTGTATTTTTTATTAATAGTACGTTTGTTCTTGACATACTGCCGAAAAAAAAAGAAATTGAGGGGAAGGAGTTCAAAATTTACAAGAAAGGCTAGAGAATCCGCTTTGACGTGCCGTATGAGGATATATTTATCGTCTTTTAGCGTCTATCCGTGGGTCGATGCGCTGTGTGGCATGACTCCATAGCGCATACTATTTGCAGAAAGAAATCAGAAGGTGTATGACGAAAATGCTATTTCCATCATAAAATCGGGAGGGGGTACTGTAGGCATCACCCCCCGGATAGCCGGTAAAAAGTACCTTTTCCTGGTGACAGGTGCACCAGCTTGTTTTTCAGTATTATTTGTCCGGATTTGGACCTGATGCCATTTTATTCCTGGTCTGTTGCCGTTTTCCTTTTTGGCTTCACTAAGCTAATATAACGAGACATCATTCTCATCTTTTGAGGACTGTGTTTGGTTGTATTACCGACTTTTTACGAGCTATCGTTGGGGGCATTACAAATGTCGGTATATCATAAATATTATTATTATTATTATTATTATTATTATTATTATTATTATTATTATTATTCTGGAGGGGTGCACAAGATGGCACTCCATGGGAAGAGGAGGTGGTTGGGCCTCTCCCCACGAAGGTGACCGCTTGGGGAGGGCGGTCACCCTGATATGCGCAATTCTCAACTGGGCATTTACTCGGTAGGGGTTCGGCCAGGCAGGTTGTGGGGTTGTCTGTTGGATTGTTGGTTGGCTCGTTTTTCTTGGCTGTTGGTTTGGGTCTGGTTTCCTGGTTAGCCCATTTTCGCCGAATTTCCTGCCGAGTAAATGCCTGGGGGCTTCCAGTTCCAGTTTGGTGATCTTGTTGAGGTGAGCATTCGGAGGAAACAGTACCGAGATGGGTTGAAGATAGGATTCACATTGAACCGAGATGGGGCCGAGTTGACCTGTTCCAACTCGGCTCCATTTCGGCTTCATGTTAATCCTATCTTCATCCTATCTGGGTTTTGTCTCCTCCCTATCTTCGCTTCTTCGGGCTTGCCTAACTGGAACACATGATGAGCGCACGTTGGAGAGGGGCTTCAGTCGGTCCCAATGCCTGCCAGTGCCTTGCTGCGTTGCCGTGCCTTGCCCCATGCATTCACACCCTCCACCGTTGCATTTCTAACTGAGCAGCTTCGGCTGGGATTACTATACTTGTCTGTAAGACCCTATAGGTACCGCTAGGTTCGCGCCTTCTATACCCACGTGGGGGAAGGAGTTTCAGCGGCACGCCGTCCGATCTGGCTCCACTCGGGGACACCCGTACCTCATGATGTGTATTGTTAGGAGCAGCTGAAAGTCCATAAGGCATGAGAGTAGAGGCGTTGGCGATGCGATGGAGAGTGTGTGTAGTGCGTGAGGCAGGTTCTGGCGACGCTGGGGGTGCTGGCGGGCGCCGAAGGGCACGAAGCGACGCGGCAGCGTCCAGTGACACCGGCGGAAATGCGTGTAGTGTGTGTTGCAGATACCGCCGATGCTATTTGCATGGGCGGGCGCTTTCCTCGGCGTAAAGAGGCGCGGCGGTGATGGCCAGCGACATTGGCCGTCTACTACTCTTAATGGATTACAAATACGCGAAGCACGGAGCTACCACTGTGGCCCTTATGGGACAAGGTAGAATCGCCGAAGGCCTGGACAATCCCCGTGGGAATGCCTCTTCGACGGGCTCTGGCCCGATGTCCCAGGATGGGAGGATGAGGGCTCGCGTATATGACGGAATTCCTGAACCACGTGGAGAGGCTATCTTAGCTGCGCCTCATCCTTCCTCCCCAAACCTGGCACACGGGTCGGCGCTTCAACATAAGGCGAGCGGCGCTATATGGCAGATGGCACCGCCGCCTCGACGGTACCGGCGGGTAGATCGGTACGACAAGGACGGGCGTAATCTGATTGTCTGGGGGCTCTCAGAACGCGCCAATCTACAGGAGATCGCCTCCAAAATGAGCGGTCTTGGTCTGGTGGTCCCGGTAATGGAGTGGCAAGGCCAGCGAATGTCTCGTCACCTGGAGCTGGTCTACGAGGACGATGCCAGCAGGCAGACGGCGTTGCAGCAACTCAAACATCTCAAATTCTTCGGCAGAGGGGTCAATGTGGCCCTTGGGCGCAGGTTCAGGGACAGGGAACGTGTCCGAAGGCTTATTCGCATCCATCTGCGTGGGGAAGCGGCGGTCCGGAAGGAGGAAGCTGCGACGGGATATCGCGTCTTGCCTCTGCATGAAGAATGTGTCGATGATGTGCAGGTGGTGTCTTCGGAATTGGCTGCCGATGCACCTAAGTGTGTGTCTGAGTGTGCTGATATGCATGTGGTGCCCCTGCATTCGACGGCCAGTGCAGTGGGGGACCAACCTGCGCAAGCACCTGCAGAGGGGGGCAGCACGAGGGCGGAAGCCAAGCGCGGCCGTCGGGTCCGGAAACGAGCCAAGAAGCACCGCTCCAAGCAGTTCGATACCGGCTTCAAGCTGCTCGTCGCGAGTCACAACTGGCAGGGTAAAACGGGATACGACAACGTAGGCACGGCGGAATGGGCATCATTCTACAAGCACGAGGGCTGGCTAGTCATCGGGGCTCAGGAGCACCGCATGGGCAAGAAGCAACTTTCCAAATGCAGCCTGGATGGATTCCGGATTTTTGGAAAACCTGCGGAGGTCAGCGAGAAAAATCGCTGCAAGGGTGGGGTTCTATTCGCGGTTGCTAACTTCCTTGGTCCGTATTGCAACCTGGTGTCAGCCCCCGTCGACCACCGGCAGCAAGTGTGGCTGTGTATCGCCTCGGGTGTTGCCGGCGCTCAGGATATCTATGTGGGCAACGGCTACTTTCCCCAGGAAACGCAGGAAGAAGAGTCGTCAGAGGCGTATGCGGCCTGGCAGGCAGCTATAGCTTTTTTTGGAGCCAAAGGTCTTGTGGTCACGGTGGCGGATGCCAACGCGAAGCTCGGGCCGGCATGCAGCCGAAAAGAGGAGGGCATCGTCGGTCAACACGGGGAGGTCGATGATAAGGGAGCACCGGTACGTTCGGAGAACGGCAAGAGACTCGCGGCTGTCCTCGTCGCTACGGGCCTGCGAAATCTGAGCGGCTTCTCGTGCCCAGTGGAAGGGTCCTACTGGTGGTCCCGGCGTGAGCAGCGCGGCATGGGCACAGGCAAGCACCTCCTCGATTACATCTGCGCGTCGCCTGGCTTGGCATCTGGAGCAAAGTTCGGAGTATGCGAAGATGATCTTGATACGGACCACAAGGCAGTATGGGCCGAACTGACGTGGAGCGGCCAGCGCCGGCCAAAGCGGGCTGCGAAACCTTACAGGTCCTTTCGTGTTGATAAGCTTATTGGTGCTGGTGTCTCGGGTAATGATCACGCTGCGAAGCAAGCGCTGGATTATCTACGCGACAAGTTCGATGACGTATTCCAGCATTGCCTACAGAAGCTTGGAGTGCATCAGCTGCCTGAGCTTGACCTATCGGGTGGTGCCGACAGCCAACGGGTGGTAGATGACGTCACCGAGCGAGTGGCGCAGTCCTTTCGAATGGCGGCGCACCGGGTCCTTGGCTCCAGATGTATACGACCCCGTTTCACCAACAATTGGTTCGACGGGGAGCTAAAGGAGCTCATTCAGCAGCGCCGGGAGGCCTACGCAGCATACAGGAGGGATGAATCGAATGCGGAAGCCCGTCTGAATTGGCTACGGCTCCGCAAGCAAATTCGGAAGGCAACTCGGGCCAAGAAGTCCGCCTCCTTCAAGCAAGTGCAGGAAGAAGCGGTCAAATGTCAACGCGAACAATCCTCAAAGCGCTTTTGGCTACTCGCGAAGCGGCTTGGCGGGGCACGCAGAACGAAGGTCTCCGCGCCGGTGCAAAGGGAGGATGGCTCACTGGCGTGTACGCTGCCGGAAAAGGTCGCTCGGTGGGAGGAATTTCGGAAAAATTCGGTGAAGCCACGGGAAAATCCGGCAAGTGCGACTGTTGTGGTGGAGTGCTGTGCAGAAGCAGGCTCGCTGGAGTGGGAGGAAGCCGAAGCTAAGCGGCAGTTCCACTGGAACGATCGCTTCAGAGATGAGGTGGCCCGGGCTATGAAGGAGCACGAAGTAGGTGAAGACACTTGCGAAGAGCTGGACAAGCCGTTCACGCAAGAGGAGGTCCTTGCAAGGCAACGTGCCCTGAATAACCACAAAGCTTGTGGCGAGGACAAAGTGAAGAACGAGATGCTCAAGTATGGCGGCGCCTACATCAGTGGCTACTTAACGCAGTACTTCAACTGGATTCGAGAAGCCGAGAGGACTCCAAAAGCTTGGGGCAAGGGAATCATCGTCAATATCCCCAAGGGTGGGGATCCTACGGATCCTGACAACTGGAGGGATATCTCGATTATTAGTTGCCTTGGTAAGCTGTATCTGTCCTTATTAGCTACTCGTCTAACGCTCTTCGTGGATGGCCCGGATAAGCTACGTCCAGAGCAGGGAGGCTTCCGCCCGGGGCGTCGCACTACGGATCAGGTCTTTACCCTTTGGCAGAGGTTGAAGGGGCGTCAGCAGCAGAAGCGGGAGTCGTATGTCCTGTTCGTCGATCTACGCAAGGCTTTCCCGTCTGTTTGGAGAGATGGCCTATTTGAGAGGCTCTGGAAGCTGGGTGTAAGGGGCAAGTTCTGGCGCACGCTACGCAGGTGCTACGAGCAGACTTCGTCGCAAGTGCTAGTTGATGGAGCACTCACCCCCGAAGTACTGGAGCGTGTAGGCGTCCAACAGGGGTCCCCTCTCTCTCCCACACTCTTCAACGTCTTTATGGATGAGCTGTGTGATCGGCTGGCGAGTGCCCTCAAGATCACGGATGTGAAGCGGCTGAACGACATCAAGGCACTTCTATACGCGGACGACGTGGCCCTCATCGCTCACAGTCGCACCGAGCTCCAGAAGATGGTCAATGTTGTGGCCAAGTTCGCGGAAGATTACAGGCTGGAAGTCAACTTGAAGCCCGGCAAGACGGAAATCATGCCCATTTACACGTCGAGCAAGGCGAAACGACCAAGTATCAGGGAGCGAGGTGAGCCCGTGGTGTGGTTTCGCGGCCAGAAGCTTTGTGTCACCAGTCAGTACAAGTACCTGGGAGTGGTTATCACCGACGACCTGAAGTGGAAGGAGCAGGCCCTGCGGGCTACGCGTGTCACTGAAGTCGCCACCGCAGGTTGGTACTCTTTGTGGTGTGCAGGTGAGATACAAGCTAGGTATCGTCTCATGTGCTGGAATCAACTTGTGGGGGCTAAGCTGAAGTACGCCTTCGATGTCTGGCGTGCCCCCGTATCGCAGCTCACCAAGCTGGAGGCAGCAATGCTGCGCCCCATGAGGATGATTCTCGGCATCAGCCCTAAGACAAGCAAGTGGATTACACTCTTTCTGGCGCGCTCTTTGAGTGCGGAGCGTTTGCGGCGGGCGGCGCAACTGAAGTTCTATGGACGGCTGCGTGTTCTACCGGAGAAGCGATTTCCTGTCATCGCATCTCAAGTCAAATCCGACTGGACTGCGGAGGCCGAAGGCGCTATCAGGGACTCAATGGATCTACAACAAGGGCTTCAGGAGCTCCTAAATAGCTCAGAGAAGGACCTCGAGGGTTGGAGTTCGACTGTGGACAAGTGGGCCCTTCAGCAGGACGTCAAGATGGTGCAGCAACTGATGTGGGACAAGCGAGAGGCAGGCAGCGATCTTACTGATGGCCTGCGAGTCATCCTAAGACAAGTCTTTGGAACTAAGGAGTTCCCAAGATGGGTAGCCCTTGATGATGCGCATTATAATCTGCTTCGGAGAAGGTTGCTCAGCTGCAACAACCGCCTTCGGTTGTACCGCAGCAAGTTGGTCAGTGGCATGTCCCCTCGCTGCTTCTGTTGTCATGATGATGTCAATGAGTCCCTTGCGCACTTCTTATGGGATTGCCCCATGCATGAGGGGAGACGTAAGCAGCTGTTGCTGAGTATGCAGAGGCTCGGTGGCATGGCTGTGGGGGCTGCTGAGGGGGATGGAGGGAGTGAGGAGGGTGGTGAGGTCGTAGGCGGTGAGGTTGTGGTGGAGGATGTGTTGCTTGGGCGGGAGCGGGAGGGCTCTGTGCGGCAGGGTTGGGATGATATGTCGCCTGTGGATCAATCACGATTGTTTTGTAAGTTTTTTCAGGGGAAGTCGCGCTTCCGCAGTAACTTTAGGCTTGCTGCGTTGTTAGGGGTTACAGCGTTGCGTCCCCCTCCAAAGTTGGATGTGTTGTTTGGATCATATGTGTCTGAGTGTTGGTCTGCTAGGGAGGGTAAAAGGGAGGAGCTTGGGGTGGAGGATGGGGGCGAGGAGGTGATTGACCTCACTGAGGTTCCATCAGCTTCTGTCCCACCCTCTCCCCCAAGTGACGTTGATGTTGCGCGGCGCGGCCGTCCGCGCAGAGTGGACGTCCTGGCTAGAGAGAGGGGTTCGGGAGCGCAGCGTAGTGTCTCGGAGTTCTTCTCTTCAGCTAACACCCTCGCATCTAGCTCTTCATGCACTTCACAGCCCCCATCTGCCCCTGCTGTTGCTGTTGCTGCTATGTCTGTTTGGTGTTCTGACAATGCGTTGGGATCGGCTGACCCCGGTGACCCAATGGAGGCACATGTCCAGGATCTGGATCTGATGCTATAGTCTGAGGAAGCCTATTATTATTATTATTATTATTATTATTATTATTATTATTATTATTATTATTATTATTATTATTATTATTATTATTATTATTATTATTATTAGGGAGTACATAGGCCATCGGTCCCTTTCCATGGGCTGATTGGTATAATGCTCCTAGAGTAATGTTCTATGCCGTCACTTCCTTTATTCCACCGATTGGTTTGGAGACTTTCCTTATGGAATGGAGGACTGGATTCACATGGCCTTTTGGCTCAGCAATTGGCAGGAGATACACTATTATTATTATTATTATTATTATTATTATTATTATTATTATTATTATTATTATTATTGTCAAGTTCTACCATCTGAGCCCTGTCGCCAGTTCGATTCCCGTCGGTGCCACCAGTATTTTCATTGAACATACCGGTCTATTTCTGGACCAGTATTTTCATTGAACATACCGGCCCGTCTGGAAGTGTTGGAACTGCCCTTGCGGGGGTGTCATTAGAGCTTATCGTCAATTCTTCGTACTCCCCTCACGGGTGAGACGATGGAGGCGCATGTGCAGAAATGCATCAGCCATTGACAGAGAAGCACTATTATTATTATTATTATTATTATTATTATTATTATTATTTGGGAGTACATAGGCCATCGGTCCCTTTCCATGGGCTGATTGGTATAAAGCTCCTAGAGTAATGTTCTATGCCTTTATTCCACCGATTGGTGTGGAGACTTTCCTTATGGAATGGAGGACTGGATGCACATGGCCTTTTGGCTCAGCAATTGGCAGACGATACATATTTATTATTATTATTATTATTATTATTATTATTATTATTATTATTATTATTATTATTATTATTATTATTATTATTATTATTATTGACACCGTGATAGCCCAGTGGTCAAGTTCTACCATTTGGGCCCTGTCGCCAGTTCGATTCCCGTCGGTGCCACCAGTATTTTCATTGAACATACCGGTCCGTCCGGACCAGTATTTTCATTGAACATACCGGCTCGTCTGGAAGTGTTGGAACTGCCCTTGCGGGGGTGTCATTAGAGCCTATCGTCAATTCTTCGTACTCCCCTCACGGGTGAGACGATGGAGGCGCATGTGCAGAAATGCATCAGCCATGGACAGAGAAGCACTATTATTATTATTATTATTATTATTATTATTATTATTATTATTATTATTATTATTATTATTATTTTGACACTGTGATAGCCCAGTGGTCAAGTTCTACCATCTGGGCCCTGTCGCCAGTTCGATTCCCGTCGGTGCCACCAGTATTTTCATTGAACATACTGGTCCGTCTAGACGGACCAGTATTTTCATTGAACATATTGCTGTTGACATTCAAGACAACAAAAAAAATTAATTTTTCTGTTTTGGTTGGAATTTCAGTTTTGGTTGGAATTTTGATTTTGGGTGAAAATTTGAATTTTTCAAATTAACGGCTATATTCGTCCGCAAAATATCGTAAATTTTCGCGAAATGTTACAGTTAAATTTGAAAATTTGAATTTTTGTCACAAAAATGAAAAACTGTCACAAAAATGAAAATCTGACACAAAAATGAAAAACTAATTTTTGTTGTTGTCTTGAATGTCAACAGCAATACCGGTCCGTCTGGAAGTGTTGGAACTGCCCTTCCGGGGGTGTCATTAGAGCCTATCGTCAATTCTTCGTACTTCCCCTCACGGGTGAGACGATGGAGGCGCATGTGCAGAAATGCATCAGCCATTGACAGAGAAGCACTATTATTATTATTATTATTATTATTATTATTATTATTATTATTATTATTATTATTATTATTATTATTATTATTGAACCGGCTTACGTGCATTAATATTGTAATTAATCAGTAGTAATAAAATATTTTATTAATAATAAGGCACTGAAATATCTCTGAGGCTTAATATTTTGTTTTGCAGTTGATGGTGAAATTACTTTGATATCCACACCTAAAAAAAACAAAAAAAAAAACAAAAAAAGGGGGGGGGGCACCTCCTCGGGCTCTGCACGTTTTCTTTTTTTGACAACGTGATCTTTGTCCTTCAGGATTGTCGCAACCCTCCTCAATTCTGACTTGTAAGCAGTCAGGACGCTCACGTCCATATCCACACTTGGTGGCTGCCCGGTGATGGCAGAAGCGATGTTATGTAAGTCGGGGAACCCCACCACCAAAAAACACCCCGGAACGGCAGTGACGGGTCGTCACTGACCGTGTCGTAGACGATGTTAACGCCCGTGCCCTCAAAGAGGGCACGGACGGTACTGGGGAGGTGTTCAAAGTCCGACATCACTTTGAAATCAAGGTTGCTTTTTGCACCCCGCCTAACGCCTAAGAGTAATGGCAGATAGGACTTGCTGTCCTAAGGCACGACGTGCCAGGGCTACCGGGGTTTGCCGGTGGAGCAAAAACAAGTCTTGGTAGCTATTGAATTTTTTTTTGGCCTAATGCCAGGTCTGGGGGGGGCTGCTGCCACGTTGTGCAGCGAGACCTCCCTACGTTCGGTGCGGAGGGGGGGGGCGGGACCCCCCCACCCCAACGTGCTGGGGCCAGGCAGCATAAATGACGCGGCGCAAGGTAACCGCGTATTCCTCCCCAGGAACCGCAGCAGGCCACCCCACATTCCACCCCTCGACCAAGTCAGTGAGCTGACGCTCTGACATGAGGTCGGCGAAGTGGGGAGGGCCAAAGACGGGGTCGTTCACCAAAGGAAGCGCAGCCTGCATGTAGACACCCTGAAAAAAATAAAAATTTATCATCAGATTCCAAAGGCACCTCATATACAACAAGAACAAACACAGAAAAGCAAAAAAGACTACATATAGCACATAGGTGAATGTGAACAAGGAGAGAGACACAAAAACCAAAAAATGGATAAATACAAGCATACATGTCGTGAGTGGCAACGGAAAATGTGAATGAACATGTGAATTGAAGGGGGGGATTACTTGGGGGACAGGTAAATACAATGTAGGAACACAGGTCAAGGCAAGGGGAAAGGTATTTGACACAAACACATAAAATAGTTGCAGAAAAAAAAGTGCACAGACAGATAAGGAAAACAAAGCTGACAAGGACAAGGAAAACAAACATAAAAACACACGTTTTGTGCATGTTCAAGACAGCCAACATGTAAGCTAAGAGAAAACAAAGAAAACAGGTATAGGATACATGTATTTCACAAGAGTGCCAAGTAGGGCAAACAGTAACAAGACAGAAACAGAATAACGACATTTCACAACCCCCTCTCACAGCGAAAACAAACACACCAATCATGCACACAAGCATTTTTTAATCACACAACATGCATACAACAACAATAGACAAAAATTTGCAATAAAACAACATGCAGGGACAACAAAAGGGACGAAAACAAAATGGCGGACAGCAGCAGGAGGCAGCAACTTTATGCTGTCCGTTATAAGGGAAAAAAGCACATGCACACACAAATTTCTATGCCAAAGTGGACAAACACAGTATAGGAACATATGAGAACACAAAACACAGCAAGGTACAATGTGTAGGCAACAGAAGGGAAGAAAAACAAGCAAGCATTTTCAAAAAAAGCACGTAACACAAGCAAACACATGCAATTTTGCAAGCACAAAACAAAAAATTGGTAGGGAAGCGTATGATATGGTGTGGGAAGACAGAATGTACAAAAACATTTGAATTTAGTACAGTAGACACAATAAAAACACAAGACAAAAATCACACAAACCGACTTTGCTCTCAACAAAAAAAAAATCAAAACCGTTTTGGACAAATCAATGCCCCTTCTGTGAATACGGCCCGGAGGGAATGTGGCAATTTGTGGATAAATGTACGCAATGTACGCAAAATCCCACGTCGTTCATTAAAACTACTAAATTTTTTTTCAAGCTAAAAAAAGTAGTTTAAAAAGGATCATGCAAACTTTAATAATACATATTTCTATTAAAATCTATTCAGCAGCGCACTTAACTTTGTTTTTGATGTTTAAAATTACATATGTGATCGTTTGAAATCATTTCTGAACGAAATCGAAAACTAATTAGTGAAGTCGAAACGTAGTGCAGAGGAGAATCTAATGAACCGGTCAAAAAGACTGTCTTATCAACGGTAAAGGTTTTGGCATGTAGTTAAGGTGCTCAATCTGATAGCTCCCCCCCCCCAGACCTAACGCCCAGACCTAACGGTTGAGTTGAGTTGCGTACAGAATGAGTGATTAACGAACGAATCTCACTAAAAAAAAAATATTCAAAAGGAAGAAGCATCGGAGAGATGGCTGAGTCTCTTCAACAATAGGAGAGTAGAAGAAGGATGCGTCTATACTGGCGCGATGCAGACGATGATCAGCAGGGGCCGGATATCCATGATTTGCAGCGGGACTGTGACAATCATAAGTTGAGGACAGTAGCGAGAGTTGATATCGGGAGGCGATGTCGAGCCGTGGAAAATTAGGTGGCTGGGTATCTCATAGCCAAGATGAACCAATGAAGCACCAAGTGTGCCGTGCCGATATAACCACTGAGGGGTTCAAGTTCGAGAATAATCGTTGACCTACAGGCATAAGAGGCGATCAAGGACTTACATGGGTACGCCAGTCATGGCGTAATATTTCTAGGGACGATGACGGCTCAAGTGGGAAAAGCGCTGGGCGGGGGGCGGGTGAAGCCATTACGATGGGTAAAACCCACTTGAGAGTGATGGGGGATGGCTATTCCTTAACTTTTGCTTGTCTGTCTTGCTGGAGGACGGGCAATGTGAAGGATTCGCCGATGATAATACCTAAGTGGCGCTAAGGAAACTGTGGTGAGAAACCAATCGCTGTTCCTATTCTTCTTTAAAACGATGTCAAAGTTGACTCGCTTAAGTGGTGCGGGGAGCGTGTGAAGTAGCGCCAAAAGGGTGTTTGTAGCTCCATTCTATGTGCAGGCCAAAGAGTAACCAAACTGTAACCGGAGTCAAATCTAAGCTGAGTAGATAGTCTGCAAGTTAAACTTTATTAGAAGAACGCGCCAAGGCAAAGAGCGGGAACTTATTAGGCAGGACACACGTAATTGATTTAACGACACGCATTACATATGCCGGCCCGTACTGTCCACCGAATTAATATATTGTATTAACATGGTCTAACAATCCCCCTGGAGCAAGGTTAATTACTAAATTAACTGCAGGTCCTATTAACTATTCTGTGAAAATGATAAAAACACAGACTCAAAACATACTCACTCTTACCCTCACTCTCTCCAAGAGATAATGTCGACGGTGGCTACCCAACTTGCTGGGGCAAGTGTATATCAGTTAGACTACACACAGGGCAGCGCCCCCCAGTCAAGTCAGGCCTGATCGACGAGAAGAAGATTATGCCTACCCACACCTTATCCTATGTTGTGAGTGGTAGTAAGGTGAATATGTAATACAGGCATAGCATAAACAAGTTACATATATAGTATCGTTATATGCGGTATACAAGATGATCCGAATATATTGATAATATATGAAGTGAACCTGATTGTACTAGCTAATCTACCATGAGATGAGACCTACCTGAACTATTAATTATTCTACTACTCTGCAATATGGATTGAAAAATTTGTCAGCGCTTCCCGTAGAGGGGTATCAATGTGACCAAAATTAATATGATATGTAGGACAAATACAAATATCTGTGATTACTGGCTGGTCTGGTACAGTCACAGGCTGGCTGCCGAGGCCTTTCAAGACATACAAGATTGTAGTCTGATAAATCGCCCTCCGACCAGCAAACTGTGACCTCCAACTTAGCCTCTTAGATGTTTGTATGTATATAAGTGTAATAATATGGAGCAATCACGCAAGTGGGGGCCGCGAACGCGCGAGAGGATATCATTAGTTGGGGCGAGCAAACAGGGCGATAGAACGCCAAAGTCCGGGCTACGCTCTCTTCCTCCGGCCCGTCGCTAGCCAATCAAACTACCTGTAAGAGTAATAGTGGGCAAGTATTTGGAAATGAGGGTCCTCTGGTTGGCGCTGATCCATCCTCTGTCCCCTAGCTTCCAGCCAACTTGCTCCTTAAGACATTTGGTAGGTGCGTATGCGGAAATTAATAACTATATACCGAGGTTATAACAGAAAAGTAAATCTTATTGGTAGATTCAATACGCAAATTGGTCGGGTTTCATCCCAATACGAGCACGACCCGCCCTGTCTAGCAAGACGGAAATTTTCTTAGCCAGATACATAAATTTCTCAACCGTGAAATGTATTTTGGTAAATATATCCGCAATATTTTCCTCGGTTGGTACTCTGAATAACTTGACTATGCCGTCCTTCACGAGTTTTGCAAGAAGGTGATAACTTACCTCAATATGCTTGGTACGGGCCTCCCCTAACCCCCTCTCGGATAACAATACCGTCCCTTCGTTATCTTCGAAGAGGGGTGGGGCCCTTGAGGTTATTCCAATATCCCTTAGAGATTGTAATAACGCGAGAAGTTCCCTCACCGCCTCATTAGCTGATACCGTTTCCAATTCCAACGTGGATTGAGCAACTACGGATTGAAGTTTTGAGAACCAAGCTAGCGGAGTTCCATTGAATAAATAAACATATCCAGACCGAGACTTTTGCGAAACTTTATCCCCTGCAAAATCGGAGTCCACAAACCCCACCAACGGATTTTCCGAGATTATCCTATCGACATTGGCGATGATCGGTACGCTGAAAGCTTCCATCCCGGGGATTCCTGACTTTTCTATGGATTCGTTCATTGCATGGGCCGCGGCACATGATCCATGGTTAGGTTTCCAGTCTTTGGGGGTTTTTGGGGCCGAGAAACAAGATTCTAATAGTTTCCTAAGATTCTTGTCTCCCCTCCGGAAAAACAACGCCTTTGGTGTCAATAACCACAAGAACATGCGGTGCGCCATTGCATATGATGTGTCAGGGTTGGGAACTTGAGATTTGGCTGTAATACTCAAAGGGCAGATCAGAAGAGGCCTCGTATGTACAGCTAAGAAGATAAGGATGCCTATTAGGCATCTTAGATCGTACTTCAATAGCCTATGGTCCTTCTTGAGAGGCCCCGGATTTTCAGATGTGAACGGGTTTTAGCTGGCACTTCGTTCATATACCCTAATTCGTTCAAAATGAGAAGTTCGTATTTGCGCTGGTGTAACGCAATCCTTTCTCAGTTTGAACAATTTGGATATTTTTGAACTCAGTGGCTTTACCCAAATCTTTACATCTGAACCCTCTTTTCTCAAAGTGAGCGACCATCTTGAGGTGTTCAGACCTAGTCGCAGCGTGGCATCCGTCATCGACATGGAAGGACAAGAGTTGTGTGGTCTTGGGGCTGCTTCCATGTCTTATGAAGGATGCTCTATCGAGCGTAAAGGTTCTGAACTCAAGTTCTCCCGTGAGTTCCCCGTATAACATCGTACCACAACCGACCAGATTCCGGGTGGCCATATAAGGCTTTCTTCAAAAGCCAAACGTAATCTTCCAATTGGAATTCGGGCGGTGGTTTTACGTATATGTTGTATGGGATTCTGGCATGGAGATAGGCCGTGGTGAAATCGATCAGCCATAAGTCAATCCCAAACATGCAGCGTACGCTATCAAGAGTAAAATTGTCCGATGTTGAGCGGTAGGGGAGTAAGTCTTTCTAGGGTCATACTGAGCGTATGCCTTCAAAAGGTCCCTCTTAACGTAATTCGGGCTTTATGAAACTCATCTGGCGTACCCTGTTGTTTGACGGTGTCAATCTATTTCACCGGGATGATTGGCGTCCCGGACATTCTAGCTTCCTTTTCTTTACGCCAAACAAAAGCCTTAAGTTCTTTCAGCTGCTCAAATTCTTTCTGCCGAGCTTGCTTACGATCTTTTGGTTTTTGTATTACCGGGAATTCCGGAAATTTCTCCCTGATGAGACAATATTCTGCACGCTCTTCTCGGGCGCATACCGTGACATGTGCGTTCCTTGTCCTTCCCGTGATAATGTTTTCCCAGAAATTTCGCCTTGTTTATGCGACCGCCAGTTGGAGCTGTGTTCAGCCCTCTGCTCCGCCACCCCTTCCCTCTCCCCCTCGACAAACGCAAATTCCGACGTAGTATCGAAGTGTAGGCCACCCACATTGGGCGCGGCGGCTTCACTTTGATTTTCGTTGTCATTTGAGTTGGCAGATAGGGGTGGTGGTTTTACTGGAATGTTAGCAACGGCATACTTGAGAATTTCGGTATCGATCACCTTATCGGTAACCCCGTCATCAAAGAGGACCGCGTGCGCCGGGAAACGTTTGGTTCTACGGGTAACTGGGGCAGCGGGTGCAGTAACCGTGCCTTTGCGAACCGCAGTTTGCCAATCATTCCCGTAAGTTTGTTTCGCCCATCCCTCTCCCCACGCTTTAGCCGGAATTTCCATATATCCCGGACAAATCGCGTCTCTCTTTGGATTTATGTTTCTTTTTCGTGACTTTCGCCTCCCCCTGATCCCCACTGGGCTTATGGGTCAAACCTTTCGGGGTCGGAGGCACTAAGGGTGGTGGGTCAGATCCATCCTCCCTGACTTCCACTGCCTTAGTGTCGCCGTTCCCTGTATTGGGGTCCTTGGGGGGCGCCTTGTGTGGGGGCGATTCGGACGATAGGCCCCCGGCTGGGGAAGTATCTCCCCCAGTCGGGAGTACCTCTAACAATATCTCCCCCGAAGCATTACCTTGACTTTCCGGGTGTTGTACCGATATCTCCCTCGAAGCATTACCTTGACTTTCCGGGTGTTGAGGGGTTCGTTGGTATTCCCGGGGGGGGGGGGGGGGGGGCAAATGCCATTTTACCGAAAACATCCCTTCAGAGGCATTTGCATCTGCTAGAGATTTGGATGCTTCCCTCTTTCCCAACTTCCAGACATCGAACACGACATCACGAACATTACCGTGTATTTTCCTTGCAACCGGATCATATACCTGATAATATCCGGTATTCCGTTCATACCCGAGAAATACTACTCTCTTTCCTCTCTCACCCTTCCCCCTCTTAGCATCCACTTTCATAAAAGCCATGCATCCGATAGGTCTTAGGTGGTGTAGCATGGGTTTTCGTTTGTGGATGACTTCGTAGGGTGATTTCCCTTTGAAGGGTCCATGGGCGATAGGCAAGAGATTGCCAAAATACGTCGCTGCTTTCTCGGCTTCCACTCACATAGAAGGTGGAAGCTCGGCGTCGCTAAGGATAGCCCTAGCAGGCCCACCATTGGTTTGGTGGGACCCCTCTACCTTAGCTACAACCTGTTTTTCCCCTGTTAGGGCTTCGAGAAAGACTGGTTGATTTACGTCAACCCACTCTTTGAACTCTTTGTACATGCCGTACTCTTGGTCACAGGTGAGGAACTTAACCTTCTTCCCTGAGTGTCTATCAAAGAAAGCAATAGCTTTGAGAAAACAAGGAAAAAATTCGTTCTTGTGACGCAAATAGTAATCAAGTTCAAAGTTGGACGCTAAACACTTAACAGTAAACTTATACCGCTTACCGTCCCATGATGTCGTATTCCACCAACCCTGGGTATCCATTAAGATGTGGATCCCGGGTCGGTGTTCTACGACATGATGGTTCTTTTTGAAGTGTGGTGTCTTTTTGATTTTATTCCGCAAACACCACTCACACTTCATTATTCGTTCTCTCCACTCTTTTCCCACTATCTTTACTCCCATATACTTAGCCATCCTCTCCATTGCCTTTACCCCTCTGTGTTTACACATGCGGTGAAATACGGTGGCGTGTATGTTTTCATGGTAGTGGGGACGGACAACAGGACACAACACCATGTCATCCTCCTGTTCTGCTCTCTCACCTCTCTCTGTGTCTATCTCAGTAGAATAAGGTACGTAAGTATGAGACACATCTCATTGCCAATCACATATACAAGGAGACAAACAACACAGGTAGGTTGGATCTTTGAGAAAGGTGAGAGGACAGTTGTCAAGCTTGTACCCCCGAGCCCGATGAATCATCGGACTCGGGAGCCTCACTTGTTTCTGGAGGGGGGTTAGGTTGATTGGTTGTTTCCGTATCAAGGTGAGACTGTGTGGTGGGTTCATACCATTCATTGGGGTCGAGTGGTTTGGTCCCTGGGGCATCAAAGACTGTGAGGTTGTTAGGTAGAGCTCTCCCCCTGGCTACTATCTGTTTCTCCTCATTTCGAATAGGCTTCTTTAGGACGATGACCTGATTGTTTTGATGTACCACCGCAAACCCTTTTCGCACCCACGCCGATGTTGCGACTAACCCATATTTTAAATGTGGATTATAGGTGGTATGTGAATCAAAAACACAGACTTCATCCCCGTTAGAACCCGAAAGGTTCATTTGAACCTTGCCCTTGTACTCAGTCCTAATGCTCCCTTTGGCAATCCTGAACTTCTGTGGGGCCTTCACAAGTTTGATGAATGTGGTTTTGTCGGGAGATTGTGTTTCGCTCGCACCGCTGTCATCTACCCACACAATACTATTAGCTTTAGTATCGCTGTCTGTTTCATTTCCCATCAACATAATGGCACATTCAGTATGTGGGTTTGTTGCGGTGTATGTGCTTTGAGTGTTGGTGGTCGTGTCGGACTGAGAACTACCTGTTGATTCATCCTCCTCTGGTGGGGTCTTACCCCCCAACACAGCTTCAAGCTCCTCTATCTCTTCTAACATGTAAGGAAAGGAAGAGACAATCCCACGTGCAAATGGGTCTTCGTGTTTGGTAGCCATAGTTATTATGCAGTTATGTATCGCATAATACACCTCAGTGTAAAACTCATCGTGCTCCCCATTCTTCGTTACAATCTGTCCGTCTCTCACTGTCCTATTCTTAAACCCTTGGGCGAGGGCATTGAGGAGTCGTTGTAACTCTTCAATGGGGGAAAGTCCCCCCCTGCCCAACGCCTGTTTACCCTCTACCGTCCCTACTTTCCCCTGTTCTGAGGTCATGGGAACGGTTGGTTGGCTGTTTGGGGTTTCTCCCGGCTCTACGGGACAGACACAACACGAGACACAGAGTGTGCATGAGTTAACAATGCAGACGTCACAGATGCGTTAAGTGGTACAAGGGGTGCCGACAACACACTTAAGGACTGTGCTTGGGGTGTGGGTTGTGCATGAGATTGGGACAACACAGAGGTAAGAGGCACGAACTGTCCTATCCCTACACCTACTCCCTCTACTCCCGCTACTCCCATCTCTCTCCTACGTATGTTCTGTGAGTAGTGGTCGGTGTAGTGGTAGTAGTAGGTAATGGAGCAGGGTTGGGTGAGGGGCGAGTCACTATGTGCTGTCTCCATAGGTAGATTTTAGTGAATAAGGTGGCAGGTCCAATAGTAAGAGTATCATAAGGAGGTAGAAGACCTAAGTTCAATTTCTCCCTATACTTCGCTAGTATTTCCCCCCTCTTTCTCTCTTGATCAAGGTGCTTGCCACAGAAGTCATGCTCTACTAACCTAGCTGCACACTCTCCACCCTTTGCCCCCTTTCTCGCTGCCCCCAAACTCCACGAGCACCGAATACCAGTGTCAGGCACTGTCGCCTCGCACTGCTTACTACTAGTGACATGACAACTACTCTTACGTATCGGTTTGCCGTGGAGGTTGAGGAGTGGGCCACCTACCTCACGAATGTGTATAGGGTGCAGCCCTTTCACGAGTATTTTTACGTATCCTGCCCTGGTACGTCTGAATGCCCACTTCTCTTGCAGTGGTATGATCTGGTTAAGAGGAGTGGGGTCACCAGCCATATCAAGGGACGTAAAAAAGTTGTTCTCGTGAAGGGGTGGGATAGTGGGGCGAGTGTGTGTGGAGGCGTTTTGAATAGATGATGCATGCTTGTCCTCATCTCCCCCTCGCACACCACTCTCTCGCTCACCCTCACCTCTATCTTCCGCGCCAGGTGGCACAAATGCGTGTGACAAAAGTGGTGTGTGGGGTGTAGATGAGAGGGGTTTCTTGTGTGTTTCGTTGTCTTCCTCTTCTCCCTCTCCTTCTTTTCTCATCATCATGATAGCCATATGATGAATGTACCCCACCTCTCCCTCATCTTCTAACATTGAATCTGACCCAGAAGAAGGCTCAAACTTATCTTGTAAGCTTGGGGTCTTCTTCTTCGTCACTCTCAGAAGAGGAAGAGGAGGAAGGGGAAGGGGATTCAGCATTCAAACTTATCATCTTCTTCTTCTTAATGAAATCAGATGCTTTCAGCTTTCTTCTTTCCTTGCTGCTCTCCTTCTCCTTTTCTTCTTCTTCTTACTCCTTGTCTCCTCTCTCTTGTCCTGTCTGCCTGTCTTCTCAGACTGTCTGTCCTTGTCCTTCTCCCTTACACTTCCTTTATCAGACACTCTCGCTCGTCTTCTAATAGGACATTTCAATGGACCATGTCCATCTTTAGGACAGTCAGTTAGCTGACATTTGACAAGACAAAAGGCAATCCTATGGTCGGGGGAGAGGCAGTTCCAACACACGCCTTCCTCTCCCCCTTCCTGAATACTAGCTCCTGTCTAGGTAGTTTGGGGTTCCTTCTGTTCTTAGTTGCCCCTACCAAATTGATAGTGATAGGGTCAGACTTCGAACTTCCGGAACCGTATAGCTTACGTAACTTGCCCTGAGAGACATGACCTTGAGCCAGTTGTTCTATTACTTAAAGAAACTCTTCAAGGTTAGGTCTCTGATCAGGTAGCAAAGCTTGCCAGGTATTCTGATGGTACCTTTTGAAAGGTTGCATGTGTTTAAGCTTCCTCATGATCATATCTGTCTTCATGATATCAGGAATCACACCCATCAGCTTTTCTTGCTTCTTCAAAAGAGTAGTGTAGTTAGCTAACCACGCACTTACCTCACTGGGTTCCTTTGGGTACTAATGATAGACTGCTTCTTGGTCCTCTTAAAACTTTATGAGGTCAAGGCCCCCATAATGTTTATTGAGGGCCAAGAAGCAGGCTACCCATCGGTTCCCCCCTGTCTCATAATTGCCATCACTTTCCTGTCATGAGCGCAAGATTGAAGTAAGAAAGCATAGAGGAGCCTATTCAATCTTGCTTTCTTTTCGTTTCTCTCTCGCTCATAATACTATACTGCTTGCTGGATCTTAATGCAAATAGCGGCTGGGGCTTGTTCCTCTCAGCTGCCATTGGCATCTTAGATTTTTGATCAGTAGGTATGATGGTTGGCGGTTCAGCAGAAGCATCTCTCTCCTCTTTCTTAACCTTAGCTGCTGCTTCTTCTTGTTCCCCTGTTCCTTCTTCTTCCTCTCCTTTAGGTGATTTAAAGGATGGGTTGATAGGAGAATCAGGAGGGATGTAGATAGATAGTGGCTTGGCTAAGGCATGAGTCTGGAAACCTGGTATTAATGATAGGATTTCTGGGTGCGTGACACCTATTATAGATATAAAGATGTATTCCCACAGTTCGCATTCTTTCCCATGATCATACTTAGGCGTTTCCAGCCTCATTTTGACTAAGTTAGAGTTATTAGATGCCATATTAGCGTTTCAAAGGGCGGAAGGTAGGAGAAACCTCGACTACCAGATTTGCTTTTACTATTTCTAGTGAAGCTAGATTAGGAAGTATTTGTTCTTATTGAACAGTTCGATTAAAATTAGGTGGCAGCCTTCCGCACGTTCCACCCCAGGTGTTTGTTGGCAGCCTTCCGCACGTTCCAGCAGTTCACCTGATTTGGTGATAGCCTTCCACACGTCACCAGCTCGTTTTTTCTGTGGTAGCCTTCCACACACCACGAAAAACGCTGAAAAATGGAATAAGTGAATAAAATTTATCAGGCTTTACTATCATGCTTCAAGGCTTCATAACCTGTAAGACTACTGTACTAAACCGGAGTCAAATCTAAGCTGAGTAGATCGTCTGCGAGTTAAACTTTATTAGAAGAACGCGCCAAGGCAAAGAGCGGGAACGTATTAGGCCGGACACACGTATTAGGCCGGACACACGTAATGGCTCTAACGACACGCATTACATATGCAGGCCCGGTACTGTCCACCGAATTGATATATTGTATTAATATGGTCTAACACAACTAAATTGTTTTCATATCCGATTTGGTGGCACACGTCGACTGTTTCTTGTAGAAGGGTACGATGCGGGATGTCGTCGATGCGGTCGTCCGGCATGAGTAAGGCGAATGGCTTCTGAAGGGCGAACAAAGTCCGCGCGACGGTAAGAGAGTAGTCAGCACAGGGGATGACGATAGCCAAATCCCACGGGGCACGAATGGATCGTGTTTTTAGGCTAGCGCGAATGATGCGACAAGGGAGGGTTTTGAGTTTCCTCTCCAAAGCGGTCCTTGTGCCGTCAATGGCGAGCCACAGAGTAGAATCTGCTCTGGGCAGTGGAATGGTTGCGAGGAGCAGTATGGTAGTTTCGGCTTCATCGGCATGGGTCGGGACAGCTGGGTTCATGCGGGGAGCACGAGGCAAATCATCCTGGAGGGGTGTTTGTTTACGAGGGGGAGTATTCGATTTTGGGTCCCAGTGTCTTTAGATATTTCGGAATCCGTCCGACGACCATAGGGTAGCGAGTTTGCCATGACCACATGAGTGGTTTGGGCTTGGCGTTGATGGTAAGTTCCCAGTGGTTAGCGTTGCGGAAGTAGCGGCATTGTTGAACTCCATACATGATGCCATAGGCTTCTTGCGTGTAGGTCGTCCAGTGGGTTTCCGTGTTCCTGAACTTATGAAAAAAGGTTAGGATGACCGGAGCGCGATGGTCAGTGCCAGTGTGTAGCGTGCCAGTGATGCCTCTGTGGTTAACATCTGTCCGTAGGTAGATGTCACAACGGATCGCACACTTGGTTGGGGCAGGGGGCGGTGTAGCCTCGGGCTGGATTCTTTCAAGTCTGCAAAAGGGGAAACACGGCAGGCATTGTCGGCGATGCCGGGTAGAATTAGTTCGTGATTTTCCGGGCGATGCGCGGACGTCGATCCATGAGGGCCTGGTGTGTCCATGCCTAAGGGTGTGTCACAAACTTGGTTCGAAAGTTGGTTGGGGACCAGGGCGACTGTGGTTGTAGGGTGAAGGTAGTCGATCCGTGTATCTGGATGGGCATTCTTCTCGATATCCTCATGTTCTCCATTTGGGTAACTGCGGATCGTCCATATACGTTGCGCGGAGGCGTAGTTCTATGTACCCACGTTGATGGCGTTCGTAGTCTAATTGGAGAGATGTTCGCGTTCTGCCGGAGTCCAGCGCGGGCATGGGGCCATAACTGGTTTGGCATTCGGTGTTGACTGAGGAGAAAGAACAGTGTGTTCGTAATTGCGAATGAGGTTCCAGAGCTGGTCTTGTTGAGGTCTGGTGAGGTCCGGGTTGACTGTCTCTGTAGGAAACCTAGGATCTGTTTGCGCGGGGTCTTCCTTTGGGGAATCCACGTGCGAGATGGGCAATTCGTTGCCGGCCGAAAGCGCCCCAGAGTCAAGCGGCCTTAATTGAGTAGAGTCTGGAGAGCGCTCCAGACTTGGTTGTCCGGCGCGGCTTTGCATATTGTTCAGAGACTGAGTCGAGTCGGTGCCGGACCGAGAGAGCGTGCTAGGCTGGCAACGACTTCGCGGGACGACCACTGGGTGAGCCAGGCGTGTGTCATTTTGGTGACTCTCGGGGACGTCCGACCATGGGGCGGGACGTGCGGGAGGATGCAGAGGCTGGGGGTTTTGGTTCCTGCCTTTGCGTCTATGGCGACGACGGTGTCGTCGGCCTTGCCTAGACTGAGGTTCGGGTGCCGCGATTTCTACAGGAGCAGGCTTGGAGCCAAACACCTGTCGCGGGTGACCCGGCTGTTTATGGTCGAGAAGTCGTCGCCTTGGAGGTACAGCTCGATGATCGGGAGAGGCAGGCTGACTTCTTGATGGAGGGGCCATGCCGCGTGACGGGCATTCGGCGGGGCCTCCGCATAGGCACCATACAGTGTGGGGGCCTTTGCAGTGGTGAACTGAGTAGGCAAAGATGCCTGCTGGAAGATCGTAAAAGAGTTCCTGGTTACCAAGGTGAGGCATGGATGACTCTAAACAGTATGCAAAGCTCATACTATCGCGTCCCAGAGGTTCAAGGAGGTCAGCAAAGTTTTCCATACGCGTCGTTTCTCCTTGAGGGGGAGGACACCGTTGGTAGCAGCTGAACTGTTGAATCCGGCAGCGTCCATGGAGAAAGGGATGATCTTACCACAGTTGGCGAAGTAGTTAAGTTCATCAACGATCGCTTGGCGTAGACGGTAGCCAATTGCTGGATTTATCGCTGACATGTGAAAAGGACGTGGGCGTGATGGTGGTGATGTACGGTTTCTGGAATCGCACGTTGGGCCATTGCATTCGCACCCGTGGGCATGTTGTCCACGTCGGGTTGACGCTTGGAAAGCAAAGACTCCGTCTGGAAAATCGTGCTCACGGGCGCCATTTTCGAAATCAGGTTGTGGCTGTGGGATGTCATTGCCTGTTCGCTGACCTTCGTTTATTAAAAGGCTCACCTTCTTCCAGATTCCGATTTTGGCTTTAGGGTAAGTGTTACCGTGGATCGTTGCCGTGGCGGCGTTGCTGTTGCCATGAGCGTATGATGTGATAAAACCTTGGTGGTGCCAAAGGTTGATCCTTTTTAAAAGGGCAAAACGGATGTCTGTACGACGGGTCGGATTTACATCACGAAGGCGGAAAATGCCTGGAAAAATCGAAAAGGGGTCAGATCGAATTCCGTGTGGTTCGATTTCATCGTCCTTGTTCGGAGGTTGTTGTGACCGTCGTGTCATCGAGTGAGGAGGAGAGGCTGCAGCTGTCGAAGTCGTCGCCGGCTTCGATGACGAACTGCCAGACGATGAACTGCTCGATGATGATGATGATGGGCCCTGTCCACCTCCTTTCGAATCGTCGTCGTCATGCTTCTTGTTCTCACTTGGCTTGCAGCCAGAAGAGGACTGTGGTTTGACAGGGAATGGACGAGTTGTTTGTGACAACGGCGCGGTCGATGAGTCGAAACCAGTGACCGATGGCGGCTGAGCTGGGGCCAATGATAGCTGAGCCAGGGCCGGTGGTGCCTGAAGTGGTGCCACCGGTAGCTGAGCTTGGGTCGGTGGTGGGGAAGCTTGGGCCGCTGGGGGCTGAGCTGGGGCCGGTGCTGATGAAAATGAGCTTGAGCTGCTTGATGAGCTCGATGACGAGCTGGATGACGAGCTAGAACTCGATGAAGAACCAGATTTGCTGTCAGGTCTAGCTCGAGAGTCATCGAGCTGGGTTGGTTCTGGCCACGAGCCGCGTAATCGTTCAGTTGGTAAGCGCGGCTGGATGTCAAAGCCTGGATGGATGAGCGCAGTGTGGGGAAAATCGATACGATAGTTGACGCTTGTTTTTTCAGGGGAGAGCGTTGTACAGCTTCCTCCTGGTACGTTTGTCAGTAAAACTTCGTACTCGAGATCTTGAGTGCTCATTTTCATTTCCGTGTAGAAATAGTGGAGGACCAATTCTATTCGACTTGCCTTGAGATTTGACTATCGTCCGTACTGGGTATGGTCATCTCCGCGGTAAGCGGGTGGGGGGTGATTGGAGGTCGTCCACTCGTGAAAGTGTCGATGTTCATTTGTTGTCTGGGACCTGCGAATAACCGGAACTCCGTAGGGGTAGCCACGGAGGCGTTTATCGCGGGAGTACGGATTGATGATGTCCGTCGAGCATGGGACAGTGTCATGGGGGTTTTGGACCACGTGGATCTCCTGGCTGAATCAGAGTCCGGTTTCGCTTCCAACGATCATAAAGAAACACCGTGCCAAGTGCCATGGGACATGGTCGTAGCGTACCCAATGGAACGTGCATGCAAAGGAATCTTTGACGCCTGTGGCACCGGGTGCTGCATTCCAGTTGGGAGCATTTCGAAGGTACTCGTAAAGTTCGGAGTCGGTCACTTCAGTCGTTCCCACAGTCCTGTCTATGACATTTATGTGTCCCATATAATTGCTGCCCATGAAAAACTGTTGCAGAAATGTTGCGTCTCTTTCATCGGTGTAGTAGGCGGTGATGCTACAAGAGTCGAAGAAACTACGTGATAGGTCCACGACGCATTCGTAGGATCGTTCTCTGACCATACCAATTCCCGTCCATTCACTTCCTTTGTCATAATAATGGTCCCCAGAGAGGATCTTGAACCAGATCGGATCATGACACGGGAGACGATGGAAGTAATGTTGTAGGGCGAAGCAACGTTCGCGCGTCGGGAGTCGGAAAACGCGGCGTATGTACCTTTCTTCGTCTTCGATTTGTGATTCAAAGTGCATGTGTTGAGGAGTAGGATCCTCCATGCTGCACCATGGAAATAGGAGTTAACCTTCGAGGATGGCCGCCAGAGGGGACGCGTTGGGGTTTGCTCCCACTAGTAAGCAGCAGTATGAGGATCTGTATCCCCACGGGCGTCCAACGGGACAGTAAGCCATTCCCTGTCGAAAGTAACCAACATTGCCTGTGGGTTCAATATTGGGGCCAACTAAGAGGAGGCAACAAGTTGGGCGGTGTTTCTTCCATTCTGCGGGCAGAAATGGAAGATAACAGCCGTAGCGTTATGCTGGTGGAGGAGTGACATCATGGTGGCGACCTCTTCGATGTTGAGGATGTCTCTCAGCGCGGATTCCGTGAGCGGGCCTGGGCCACGACAGGTCATCTTCGGTGCTGTTTTGTCGCCAGCATGGAACAAACACATTGCTTCGGTAGTGATGGGTAAGACTTCGTTCGCAACGATGGCAAGGTCATGTGTGTAGTCTTCAAAAATCTGGGGGTCCATGTCATGTGCAGAGTTGCGCGGGGGCCAATAGTATTGCATCAATAACGTGGGGTGAATGCGAGAGAAGTTGGCAAGGGCCACATCGAACTGAGCAAGATGTGGGAAGGACCAACGGGTCCTCGCGTACCAATGTCTTAGCTCCATGTGCAAGTAGGTCTTGCTTTCGCGCATACGTGGTTGGCCAGTGTCAGGGGTAGCCGTTCTTGGAGTGAAGGTCCGAGTGAGGTGTGGGACGTCAGCGAAAGAGTTGAAGTCCTCCGATGGAATAGGGTTGTCCTCGGCTGATTTGAACCTGGGTGGTCCCCGGAAGCCAAGATGTCATAGCTGCCATCGACGGTTTCTCGCGATTTAGTCATGTGATGTTCCACGCGCGGAATGTCGTTCTGCGCATGTGTATTGTCCTGCCATAGGCCCTGGCAGGTAGTAAGGTGCTTGGGAATCCAATAACCCAGGTGTCTGCATCTGGGATGGGTGCCCGGAAACATTACCATCGCCAGCGTCGGGAAGTAAGTGGCATAGATCTCCCGCGGTATGTAGAGTGTCGCATCGGTGCCGGGGGATCCTTGCATTATCGCTTCCTTACGCATTCGCTCCCCTGGGCGTGTAGTGAATCCTTCGAAACCATTGCACTCGGCAGGTGGCCATGTCAACTTCTACGAATCGTTCACGTTTGGGAGAACTCGGTGTAGGCGGTAATGGAGTTGACGCGCTTCTGCTCGATAGGTCAAGCGGGCGTGCAATAGCTTTACGATCTTCCCAGGTGCAAGTCCGGGTAATGAAGTGACCCAGCGGACTAAGCGAGTATGTAGCCGCTGGTGATTTCGCTACTGGTGATTGGGACGCAGGAGACGGGGGCGACACCGGCGAGCTTCCAGACAAAGACGATGAGCTGCTGGAAGAAGACGATGAACTATTAGACGTGCTCTGTAGTGCCTGTTCGGCTTCTTTGCTCAGTCCTTGGAGTCGGCGAGTGGTTCTTTGTGTAGCACGGGGTGGAGTCCCTATCTTGGATGGCAAAGGCGACGAGGAAGCTGGGGTATACGGGGATCGTTCCTGTTTACCCGAATTACTTCGTGTTGTGCGTGGACCAGACATCAGAGGTACCGGTAAAACCGGGGATGGTGGAGGGTCTGCCAGCGCATCCTGAAGCTGTTTCGGCAATAATTGTGCCGGGGCCGATGCTGATGGACCAAAGGCCGCTGCGGACGGTAGGACTGCCGGTGGGGGCGCCGGAGCTGCTGGCAGTGTCGGTGGCGATGACGATGATGACGCCTGTGACGGTGACGATGCTGCTTGTGATGGAGAGGACGACGAGGCTGCCTGCGAGGATTCAAAAACGAGGGGTCGTGCTGCCGGACTGCTTTTCGAATCAGATGTTCGTCGAGCGTGTCGAAGAGCTGTCCATGCGAGGCGATCGTTGACCCTTTCTTGTTGGGTAACATCGTCAAAATCAGGACTTGAGTGGGACAGCGCCGGTGAAGTCGTGTCGGACGTGTCCGGGGACGTCTGGGCTTTCTGTTTCTTCAAGAAGGTACGTTTGTTTTCCTGATGGCGAGTTCTCTTGGAGATGGCGGAGTTTGGCCTTTTGACCGAAGGGTTGTCGTGGTATTGAACTTCGTCTTTATCCTCGTCAGTGGGAGCGTAGGTAGAATCGTTCTTGTCGACTGGATCTTCTTCTTCTACTTCTTCCGGTTCTTCTTCTTCTTCGTCGGTTTCCGCTGGTTTCTTCTCACCTCTATCTCCTTGTCTTTTTCTTTCGGACATAAAGAGATTTACTGTACGGCCATAGAGGTGAGCCTGGGACGTGGAAAGAAGATCATAAGAACCTGCCGGTTGTGTACTGGCACGGTTTCCAAAGATTTGTTTGATATTGGAAGTTGGGTATGAAGTCACCTCGGCTAAAGTCTCCGGACGAAAGTCGTAGCTGACGGTGGCTAGCTGACGTTCCCCAACTTGAAACGGCGTGTCGAAAAGGTGGAACTCCGTCTCGTAAACGATTTGTCTGGCCTTGGGCTTGGGGATGTAGTCCGTTGAATTGATCCTTTGGGCCTCGTCGATGGACAAGTTGATCTGTGCGGCCACCTCGTTGGCGAAGAGCAGGTCTACGCGATCGGGCAGGTGGGTTGACACGTAAATAGTAATCGCATGGAGTGGCGACGTAGGATCGGTGGAAACAAAAAGTTCGATGCCATCGGTGAGTACTGTGTCGATGCCGACGGACGAGCGTGCTTCTACAGGAAGCAACTTCCGAATGGTGAACCCGTGCTGCATGACCCATGAGAGGCGGGCCACGCCTTTGCAGTTGCAGGCGGAATCCAAGGTGCATGTAGTCTTACCGATAGGCGGGCGGTTAAGGGGGTGTTTCGCGACCCAAACACATCCAGTAACCACTGTCGGAATTGTCGCGATCCGTAGGGGCGGAGGCGTTGGCACCAACGGAGATGACTAGCGGGACCGGGTAGTCATGTGGAAAGCGCGCGGAGTGTTGCGAGCAGGGGCCGCTGGTGGCTTCCAATCACAGTGTTTCTTCTCGTCTTGGCAGCGTTGTTGACGGAGCTTGCATTCCTCAAACGAATGTCGGGGTAGTTGATCCTTCTTCAAACAGCTGTTATGCTCTTTGCAGTAGGCGCAGGGTGTGCCCGTAAACGGTTTACGTTTGGTTTGGTTTGACGGTCTGCTCGGTGGGTCAGTCTTAGTCATAGACATAGAAGTTTTCGAAGGGATCACCACAGCATTGGCTCCCGTGAGATGCTGACGCGGTGCCGGCTTCTTCTTGTTCGGGTGTTCCTTCTTATCCGGGTGGGTCGTCTTCAAACGCTTATCTGGGCGAGTCTATTTCTGTGGCGGAGCGGTCTGGGTCATAGTCATGGCGTCTGCCTTGCGCTTCTGCCGAGGAGGGCGATTGGGGTTGGTGTTTTCCGTGGCAGCGTTTGCTGGTCGAGACAGTTGAGGTCTCCGACGATCAGTACGGGTGGACGGTTGGCCCTGGCGATTGTAATCCCGCTTGCGCGTAGATGGCTCTTCGGTGCCCGCGTGAACCGGGATCTCCATTCCCAGAAGATATTCTGTCATGACGTTGGGGTCAAGGGTCCTGGCCCAAGGAAGAAGGTCGGTCAAGTTGCGCGGCCAGCTGAGACCGTAGGAGAGCAAGACTTGATCTGCTTGTTGATTCCACTTGTCGCGTTCCATAGGGGTCAACATGCGGCCCAAGTCTTCAATCTGGTTTCCGTCGCTGATGCTTACGCCGGTCAGGCGTGCTGCCTCGTAGTGCGTGATGCATCGGTTGACGTACGCGAGAAGTTGTTCCTTTCTGAATCGTCGCAGGTTGAGGGCTTGGAAAGCTGTCTTGCGTGTATCGTGTTTATCCAAAAGGCCGTGGATAAGGTCGCGGGTAAATTGCAACCAGATGAGGGACAGTGAACACCAGACCTGTTGAATAGAATCGGTGACACGAACGAAGCGAGCCCAACAGGCTTCCATGAGGGCAACCGTAGCCTTATCTCCCCATGATCGAACATTGTTGATGGCGTGCATGATCGCCAGCTGGATCGGCGTGTTGGAGATATGGTAGTTGATCGCAAATTTGCGTGCGAAGGTAGCTTGGTCCGGCGTCGGTATCACGGTCGGGATCGACAACGCGAACATGGTGCGGCGTGCGGGCACAGATCCGTAAGGGCGTGATAACATGTGCATGTGGTAGCCCGACGTGGCGCCTGAGTTACTAGAGCGAGTAGTACGGCGGGGCGGCGAAGATTGGGATGAAGTTGCATCACCAGAGGAACCCCCCGAACGGGGTGCTGATGGTGCGCTGAGTTGTGGTTGTCCAGCGGGGTTGTCACCTTGGCCTGACACTCTGTTGGCCTCGCCGTCGCCTTCGTTGCCGACGTTGTCTTCGGTGCCTTCGGTAGCTTTTTGTTCCCGTTCTCGTGTTCGTTCCCGTTCTCGTTCTTCTTCTTGTGCTTGTTCCGCTTCCTCCTCCCGTTCTCGTTCTTCCTCCTCGGCAAGTTGTGGTGCCACTTCCTCACCACGTTCGGTAGCCTCGCGTTCTGCTTCTTCTCTTGCGATTGTTGCTGCATCTTGAGCAGCATTGCTTTCCATCACCGGAGGAATGGTTGCAGGTGCAGGGATTTCCAGGATGGTTGGAAGGGTGCTAGCGCCTGAACTGGGCAATGCTGGTGCGGGTCGCCCTGTTCCTCGTGCGGATGTTAGTGGCTGACGTGCAGGTGTCTGTGGTGGACCAATGAGGGCCGCAATAGGTGAAGTAGTCGGGTTAAGTACCGAACTTGAAACAAACAAGTAGCGTCGTAGGGTTGTTCGACAAAGGGTGCATTGGGTCGTTGCGGGGACGTGAGGAGCGTGTCGAGGTAAGAGGTCATGGCCAATGAGCGGTTTACCGGTTCATTCGCCCTGCCAGCGAATAGAACGGCCAGTGGTGGTATCAGGGGACGTGGCGGGGCAGGAGTCGCAGCTCGAGCGAGACGTCCAGTTCGAGGAAACGAAGAATCTGGGGACGAGAAGGGCATGTTGGATATCGGGGGCATGAAGGGTAGAACAGTCTGGCGAAGGGTCGGTGAGCCTGTAGGGTTGGACCCAAGGCAATGTCGGAGTCAACGGAGTCAGCACCGCGGATGCAGGGGCCGATGACGACGTAGAAGAGCTGCCAGCGGCCCGCGGGCAACAAGCTAGATGAGCTAGTCGATGTTGGTGCAGAAGAGCGTCCAGTGGGCAACGAACCAGATGAACCAGTCGATGTTGGTGCTGAGGCCGATGTAGTGCCAGTTGGAATACCCGAAAGTGCAGCTGCCGATGGTGGTCCTGCGAATCCAGCAGCTGAAACAGCGGCTGGGTAGTAGTTGTGAAAGACTTCGACAGGAATGAAGTTGCCAATTTGATTCCAATGCTTTTCTGCAGCTGCTAGCGAGCCAGTAGGTCCCAGGTAATGGGCGTGGACTTCAGCGTCGGTCCAGTCGGGATTACGAAGAAGGTCTAGGCTAGCTTGAGGGGAAATGGGGACCTGGGGCAGCGATGTAGCCTTGTCCTTGTGGTTCTTTCGTAGGATATCCCGTACGTCGCTCACATAGCTGGTCAATAAATCGTAGATAAATTGGATAGTCTGAGTGCGAGAGAGTTGGAGTGAAGGCGAGTAGTCTTCCCAGCCTTGATTTCCTCTTGAAACTTCTTGTCGGTGCGTAGGGTATCTGGACGGGAGCCCAGGATGGGGTAGGGGTCCAAGCATCGTCGCTTGTGCTCGCTATACTTAGATACTGGGTCGTCGTAACGTGACTGGTTCCACATGTAGATGTACCAGGAGCAAGCCAGAACGTAGAGCAGTAGCTGAAGGGGGCGGTGTGCAGTGGAGTAGGTGTTCTCCACTCTGTAGGTAGGGGATGACCCTAAAACGACAAAACCAGACATACTGTGTTGGTTGACTGCATAGTGTGTATGAGGGCAGAGGAAAGCCACAAAAATGCAACGGCAGGTGAACAATCTGTCGAAGCATGTGTGGTTTTGGTTACCTCTGTCCTTATACGTCGTTGTATAGCCACTCTTGAAGGAGAGGGCTTTTCCAAATCGATCTGTCGACAGAACACACCAACTCTGTGTGTGTAGTTTTCTCTTGAGTGGAAAAAAATTCGAATTGTGAGTTTGTATTACAACTCTTCAAGTAGGCAGATATAACGAACTCTTAATAAGAACACACAGGCTATGGCTGCTTTGAGTCCTGACTCAGTGTGAGCAGGTGAAATACCAGTAAATAGTAGAGAGGTCACTTCGTTTATTTACGTAATTTCGAACTCTTGGCAGGCTTGGGTGCAACGTACGGTCAAGTGCAGAACGTAGATTGTGAGGTCTCCCGTTCTCAAACGGATAGTGTCGCGAGTGAGAGTCTTCAAGTAAACAGTCATAAACTGATAGTTGTCGGGTTGTTGTACTTGAAAATTCCCCAAATTGATTTGGGAAGCCTCAAGGCGAAAATGTGTGGCAACGGAACTTCGGACAAGTTAGATATTGTGTTTTTTCCGTCCTTGTTCACACATTTACCGTAAAACGTGTTTTCACGGGGAATTCGGGGGAAAAGGTAACACGAACACGAAAAATGGCAATAGCTAAAAAAAGAACTTTGAACTGATCGTTTGAAATCATTTCTGAACGAAATCGAAAACTAGTTAGTGAAGTCGAAACGTCGTGCAGAGGAGAATCTAATGAACAGGTCAAAAAGAGTGTTTTATCAACGGTAAAGGTTTGGCAGGTCGTTAAGGTGCTCAGTCTGATATTTCCCACTGATATAGAAAAGTGACTATTGCTGTTGACATTCAAGAAAAAAAATAGTTTTCAGTTTTTGTGTCAAATTTTCATTTCAAGTTGTGACAGTTTTTCATTTTTGTGACAAATTTAAATTATTCAAATTTTACGATAACATCAAGTTTCGAAAATTTACGATGTTTTGCGGACGAATATAGCAGTTAATTTGAAAAATTTAAATTTCCAACCAAAATCAAAATTTCAACCAAAACTGAAAATCTAACACAAAAACTAAAAACTAATTTTTTTTCGGTTCTCTTGAATGTCAACAGCAATATTAACTTCTGGTAACGTAAATATAATGACCATCTATTAATAATGCTCCCCCTTAGTTCTATGTCGATAACGCAATTTTCAATTAATATCCGAGTCACCAAGTTAATACTATTAGTAATGTAACACCCACGGTATACTACATGGTTTTTACGCTATTGGGACTTTACGAGAATTTACTTGTAATGCCCCCAACGATAGCTCGAAAAAAGTCGGTAATACAACCAAACACAGTCCTCAAGAATGAGAATGATGTCTCGTTATATTAGCTCAGTGAAGCCAAAAAGGAAAACGGCAACAGACCAGGAATAAAATGGCATCAGGTCCAATCCGGACAAATAATACTGAAAAACAAGCTGGTGCACCTGTCACCAGGAAAAGGTACTTTTTACCGGCTATCCGGGGGGTGATGCCTACAGTACCCCCTCCCGATTTTATGACGGAAATAGCATTTTCGTCATACATCTTCTGATTTCTTTCTGCAAATAGTATGCGCTATGGAGTCATGCCACACAGCGCATCGACCCACGGATAGACGCTAAAAGATGATAAATATATCCTCATACGGCACGTCAAAGCGGATTCTCTAGACTTTCTTGTAAATTTTGAACTCCTTCCCCTCAATTTTTTTTTCGGCAGTATGTCAAGAACAAACGTACTATTAATAAAAAAATACAAGCAACGTGGTGCTGTAGTACGATTTCCCCTTTGATCTCCTTCTTCTTATCATTATCATTATTATTATTATTATATTATTATTATTATTATTATTATTATTATTATTATTATTATTATTGGACACCGTGATAGCCCAGTGGTCAAGTTCTACCATCTGGGCCCTGTCGCCAGTTCGATTCCCGTCGGTGCCACCAGTATTTTCATTGAACATACCGGTCTATTTCTGGACCAGTATTTTCATTGAACATACCGGCCCTTCTGGAAGTGTTGGAACTGCCCTTGCGGGGGTGTCATTAGAGCTTATCGTCAATTCTTCGTACTCCCCTCACGGGTGAGACGATGGAGGCGCATGTGCAGAAATGCATCAGCCATTGACAGAGAAGCACTATTATTATTATTATTATTATTATTATTATTATTATTATTCACAGGGAGATCGTAAGTACATTGTCTTTTTTAATGACATACCCTTGTATAAGGCGGATATCCTATGATATAGTATTAGGGGGCCAGTCCTAATAGCTATATCCGAAGTCGAGGTGTATGTACCCGACCCTGCTATATACCGACACAAGTAGAGATTGACCGTGCTCAGGTACGACAGTATATAATCTATCGTAAAAAATAATTTAATGAAAGTTTCAGAGAACATTTCATTTTAGAGAACATCATCCCAGGACTTGGAAAGGGTCATACCCGGGAACACCATCGCTCAATACACTAGCGATCCCCGTATACGGTGTAGTATTATCGTCGATCGACCTTTCGCACTCGTATGTTGCGATCGAATGCCAAGTTATATCACTGAGTCTTTTTAATATTCATATTGATAACTGATGATGCATGATCAAATCATGATACGCCGTGGGCAATCAATCAGTTTATTTGAGACGCATAAAGAAAAATAGTTTCTTTGTCACTGCCTTCGTCGTCTGGCGCGGATTTCTTTGCCTGGCGGAGGACCACCAACAAAAGTCAGATCGAACTTTGACTGTTCGAGAATGTCCCAGATCTTATTAGGGATTCCGCCCAACGATAATTCAAAAGGGACATCAAGCACTCCTCTTGGCAGTGTCTGAATGGTCCACGCAGTGTAATCCTTGTCTCTGGGAGTAATTGTGTCATCCCATGTCTCGAGACTTTTTGCGTCTTTATATACTGGCAGATAATGTCTTGCCTTTGGATCCTCAACCGGGTCCATACTTCTCCAGAACTGGAGTATCGGTTGTACTATCTTTGCGGCTGATGATATTTTGAGTGTCCGTGTGACACGCATCTGTCGTGGGACCGCCACGACCCGCATCAAGTATAAGTCTGAGAGAGTGTCATCAGCGACATGTTGTTCCGCTGGTCTCATCAGATAGAAAACATTTTTCACCCATGCGATGGTTGCTATCGCATCGCCTTCCTTCCATCGCTCATGGACAATCTCAACGTTGCCCGCGTTTGGGTCAGTGTCCGTCCCCTCCTCCTCCTGGTGGACGTCCTTTGATCTCATCGACCTCATCGCCTTCCTCGGTTGGTCGTTGATAAGATCATTCCGCGCTCTCCTTAGCTGCGCCTCTGTGATCTTCTCCTTCTTTCCGCTATGCTCTCGCGGAGACTTAGACTGAGTCCCCACCGCGCTTATGCGGTCAGTCTTCTCCTTGCTGTCCACCTCACTCTCCTCCTTCTCAGCTATCGGTGCCCGATAAGCATCGTCTTGGTCTATGCCAGCCTCCTTGTGGATGGGCGGCACCTCTTTGAAATCATCCTTCATCCGTTTTAACGCCTCCTCAACGGATTCATCTTCCAGTAAGAAGGGATCATACTTAATCAGCCTTCTTACATTCACAATTTGCACCTTCCCTCTACCTCTGATCTTGTAATTCAGAGGTCCCGTCTGTTCCATAATCTGATAAGGTCCTTTCCAGTGAGTGAACAGCTTAGAGCTGATTCCTTTCGGGACCTGAGGATGATACAACAGTACAATATCCCCGACCTGGAACTTGATCTGATCCAAGTGCGCTTGTCGCACCCCTTCAGCATCAGTCTTTCGGCGCTCCGCTTCTCTATGCGCCCTGACTATTTGTTCCGCCTCCATCTTCACTCTAAGTCTCATCCCAAACAACTCATCCGCATCCGCCCAAGTGTCTTTTGGGTGAAGGAGCGAAGTCGGGATATCAGGCTCACGCCCATATACTAACTGATATGGCGAGATTGAGCTCTTCGAGCCTCCTAACGCCGTAGAGGGTAGACAGTTCATTGCAAACGCAAATGATGGTGCTGCCTCGACCCATGCTCTTTGATTCTCCTTCTTCGTGCAATACATCTTTAGCGAGGCTTTGAGGGGTCTGTGTACCCGCTCGATTTTCCCATTTGCTCGCGGGTTATAGGCAGTAACATATTGCCATTTCATCCCGTAATACTTAGATAGTTTGTCGATGACCTCGTTATTAAAGTCCGAGCCTCGATCAGAACATATCTTTCTTGGTACTCCGATCTGTGAGATGATCCTATCGATCAGCGCCTCGGCCGTCGTCTTGCCGGTAACGTCTTTGACAGGGATGATCCACACATAGTTGGTGGCTCTGTCAATAGCCGTAAGGAGGTATTTGTAACCATCCTTCGATTCTGGGAAAGGTCCCACATGATCAATGTGTATAAACTCAAACATCCCCGCATGAAGAGGAAATTCGCCAATCAGGCCGAAATTTGCCTTCAGTGGTGTTTTGTTTATCTTGCACGGGATGCATGCATCCACCGCCTGATCTATCTCCTCCTTCATCTTCTTCCACCAGAATCGCCTCGCTACGAACATATGAGTTCGTTGTCGACCCGGATGCGCCAAAAGTGGGCAATTGTGGGCTGCGACAAATATAAATCGTCTCAGACTCTCCGGTACCCAAAGGGTCCATTTGTCCGGCTGTGACGCATAGCGACCGTGAAGGCCCTTGTACCACAGTAGACCATCTCTCCATCCCATCTCCTTCATCTGATCTTTGATCGCTTTCGTCATCCGTAGCTCATCCGGGTTCTGATATAACTGTATCAGTTCTTTAAACTCCGGATCTTGAGCCTGTTGTTGCCTCCATGCGGTAGGCGAGGCTATATGGATAGTACCATCTTCTAGCCGTACCCCGATTCTTTCCGGGTCATCGTCTAGGTCACTTCTCTGCTCTTGAGGAGGCTCCGCATAAACTTCCTGCGTCTTCTCTTCCTCTCTTATGTTCGCCTTCGCATTCTCATATACCTCATAGGACCACTCAGCGTCCTCCTGGGTATGTAGCTCACAACATATCCCGTGATCCGGGCCTTGTGGACTGTACCGTAGACCTGTGCGGTCATATCGGACTCCACTCGCCATCTTCATCGCCTCAATGTGGCTGACCTCATACACCTTGTCAGTGGACAAGTCTTCCATCTCGACCGTGGACACCAACGCCGATACTTCTGAGTTAAACTCTAGCCTAGAGAGGCTATCAGCGACCACATTTCGCTTTCCCGGTAGATGGACCATTGTAAAATCGAAACAAGACAAGAACGCTTGCCACCGCGCCAGCCGTCCCGTCTGTTCATGATTCATCAACCATAACAGGTTATGATGATCAGTTCTGACAGTAAATTGAGGTCCTCCCCACAAATACTCTCTGAGCCTCTTGAGCACCACCGCTAACGCCTCTCTTTGCCTTGTGCAATAGTTTCTCTCCGCCGCACACAACTTCCTACTAATAAACATGATTGGGCGTAATTTCTTCTCCTCATCCTCTTGTTGTAATACAGCCCCAATCGCAAACTTAGATGCGTCTGTATCGACTACGAATTGTTTCGTAAAGTCGGACATCGTTAACACCAGTCCTCCGTCTTTCGGGTCTTTGTAAATGAGATCTTTGAGCGCATGAAACGCTTGCAAAGCCTCTTCGTCCCACTTCTCAAAGTCTCCAAAATCTATCATTTTCTCCACTTTAGCCCGTGTTGCACCCCAATCGGGTATAAACTGACTATAGTATTGCGCCATCGCAAGGAATGAGTGCAATGCAGTGCGGTTCTTCAGTATCGGTCGATTCATAATCTCCTCCCTCTTCTCTTTGAATATCGAGACTCGATTATGGGAGATCTCGTACCCTAAGTATGTCACACTCGTCTTGGCAAGTTGACACTTCTTTAGATTGCACTTCAGGCCAAAAGCTCCGATGCGCCTGAATATATCGGACAAATGATCGATATGCTCCTCCATTGTGTTAGAGTATACGATAATGTCATCGATATAGCAAAATGCATATTCTCCCGCCTTCTGTCCCCGCCTTCTCATAAAGCCACCGTCAGACAAATCATCGTGCTGACTGCTCAACATCTTCTGCATCGCCTTCTGGAAAAGTCCTGGGGCTTGCTTGAGGCCCATCGGAAGCACTTTCCTGGTATATTTCCATACCCACCACAAACGCCGTCAGCCATCTGGACTTTTCCTCCAGTGGTATCTGCCAGAAGCCATTCTTAAGGTCAATGACCGAATAGAATTTTGCATTCCGCAGTACTCTCCTTCCTTCTTCTAATGTCGGGAGAGGATTTCTCTCTTCCTCCAGCACCTTGTTAACACGAGCATAGTTAACTGTCAGGCGCCATTCTCCTCCTGGCTTCGGCACTATTCTCGGTTGTGAGACTATTGAGGATGTTGATCTCTCAATAAAGTCCTGATTGAGCAGCTGTCTTGCTAGCTCCTCCGCTATCTTCGCCTCATGTATACTCAAATTCGCCCTTCGTGGTGCCGGTGACGGCTCCGCACCCGGTATTTTGTAAATAACCGCAGTGAAATCTTCAGGCTTGACACCACCTGCATGTGGAGGGTCAAAAATTTCCTTGTTCGCCTCTAATTTGGCTTTTAAAAGTTCCTTCTCCTTCTCCGTGCCTACTCCTTCTTCCAATATTTTCCGCGCCGCCGCTTGAAAATCTTCATCAGACATCTGCTTATGTTGCTTGAGGGGTTCTCTGTCCTCCTCCAAGCCTAAGTCCTCTTCCGAGACATCATCTAGGCCCGTCTTTTCATACGTGACCGTGTCCGGCTCATCATCTTTACCGAGCTCCACCAGCATGTCAATGAGTCTCGCGTATTGCAAAGGAGCTTTACGGGTGTAAAAACCATCAAAGCATGTGAATGCTTGCGGTATCAATTTCAACTTGTCGAGGTCTCTGAGCTTCCGCTTGTATGCACTGCTCTGCTCACGAGTTCCCATACGACAAGCCACCACTAGCTGTTGCTTGCGAGAGGGTACCGGTATAGGATGATCAATAAGCCGGTCCCTTATTTCCTGCGCCCATATCGCCTTCTCATTATATGGCAGGATAATAGTATACGGCTTATTATTTTCGAATAAAGTCCGTAAGCATTTCTTCACTTCAGACAGTGAACGCGGCCACGTGGGCTCGTCACCCCAGAAATCAGTAATAAAACTTTTAATAGTTTCTGGTGGAGTATCCGGGATTCGCCCCGTTCTCCTTGGTACAAACGCCTCCCTTACGTATTTTAGGTTCTTAACCATGTAGCATCCTGAAGGAGCAGTTGGTACGACGAGAGACGACCCCGTAAATTCAGGCAGCCATGAGCTAATTTGGTTGTCCAGCCTGGCTGGGTTAAGCGGTTGTAGATAGTACGCGGCGGTGGTGCAGGCCCCGTACACAAAATCGGTCTTCTTGTCTCCGCACGACATAACAACGTCGAACCACCATTGGGCACAACGCGTGAGGGATCCTGGTGTTTTCTGAGTATGTCGCAAATGCAATCGAGCATATGCAGAGTAACAGCTTTTGGCAGCCATTGCAGGCTGTTGGCCAGCATGCTGACCAGGTTCGAAAACTTGAGAAAAGTGTGTCTGGCTTCTTCTGGAAATCTGGCTTCGGGCTGGATGCGGAGGCAATAGCACGGCTCCGCGTCCAGCAGCATGAGGTGCTGGTCAGAAAGACGGTACGCCACGTTTGCGGGCTTGAAGTCTGCAAATTCTAACCCCGCGTTGGACAGAAGTTTTAGTAGTTTGTCGAGGAAGACCATGATCTTTTGGTTCAAACCAGGCACTTGTGGTACCTTGTTTTTCAGAAGGTGCTCCAAGTCAACGTGGCCACCAGCGCTAGTACCCACAATATAATCCATGATGACATAGACGTTTTGTCCGGCCCTGTCGGTGGCCAAGCGTTCCTTTGTATCTATCTCTTCCGAGTCCTTGCAGATTTGCAGGCAGCCGTAGATCTTGGGCGCCATTTCGCCATGCCTGAACAAGTACGACTGCAACTGAATGAAATCCACTAGGTCGCCTAGCAAAGGGTTCTTCAGGTTGGCGGGCTTGTGGCGTTTGGTCAGCCTCTTCAGCACTACCTTGTGATCTTTCAACAGCAGAACCTCACCATCATCTTCTGTTATTACTGTCTTTGGTGTTAGTTCTTGTGGTTTGTAAAGTCGATACAAGTCGCCCCGCCGGATGGCCAGGAAGTCGAGGCCCTCGGGAAAGGCTTGCTTGAGTTGCCGTTCCAAGAAATTGCCGTCGCGCTGCTTTTTTGTCAGAGCTGTTAAATGGTCCGGCCAAGGCCGTTGGCCGGGCTGCTTGTGGTTGATGACATAGTAAGCAAAGGGCCGCCAGCGCAGGACCCTGCATTGCAGTTTCCTCGGGTCTAGGTTGGGTTTTTGCACTAGGGTTTGACACCGTGGGCACCGGAAGGCGTGTTGCAGGCCAAACTTCTCAATAAGCGTCGCCCGGTTCTGGGCTACCGTGACAACTTTGCCGTCGCCGCTCATTTTTAGAGAAATAGGAGGGGGGCGAGGGAGGCGGGGGGGGGGGGGGGGGGCACAGGAGCAGACAAAACCGAAGAACGAGAACGGGCGGGAGGGAGAGAGAAGAGGGCGGCAGAACCCAAGGACACAAATAACCGGAGAGCAAAAAAACGGAGAAGAAAAAAAAGGGAGCAAAAGGCTTTGTCTACTTTAATCGACCACGGCGTTTTCCCTCCATTCCCTTACGCTCTAACCTTGGCTCCAATTGCCGGTGTAGAGAGAGTAGGGCGCGGCGTTTGGGCAGGGGAATCCCTTTTTTCTTCTCCTACTTTCGCATGGAAACAGTATCCGTTAGTAATATGGACATCTGTTCCTACTCCTTCCGCGAATCTCGCCAACGACGGGCTTCTTTGTGCGACACATATAATCTCCTCCTTTCGCTTCTCGATTAAGTCATCAATAGACTTTTTGTCCCAATGGCATGTCGGAACTGTGACAGTGCACACTTGGGATTCCCAATTGTCGGTCCAGGACAGTTCATCCGGTCTTACGACATGGGGGTGAACGTACACCTCAAGTGCCTCATGTGCGATGGCCATCTTTTTGTGATCCGTCGCTAGACTCAGCTCATAAGCCTCATAAGAGTCAGTAGCGTTGAAGGGATCAATATCGTTCTCTTCTCCTCTTTTTACTCCATATATCACTCGCCGTGCGGCGCAATCAATCACAGCCCCCATCGTAGCCAATTGGTCATACGATAGTAATATTGACCCGTGGTAACCGGGGACGACATAGAGGTCCATACGGTATACTCGTGCGGATTTCAATTTAAAGGTCAGTGTGATGATTCCCGTGATATCCGTCCGGCTGCTCACTCCTTTGAGAGTGCCCGTTGACTTTTTCATATTTCCGTCCACCCAGTCCCGGTATCGATTTAAAAACTTCCTGCCGACAATATTAATATTCGCCATCGTATCATTACCAACTTTTAATATTGTCTTCAATGTTTCACAATAAAGTTCCGTATAACACAGAGCATCGGGCCTGTGTATATTGGCTGCGAGAACAAGAACTTTACGTTCCAAATTTTGGAGTCTTGTCTCTAAGTTTTTCAACTCCTCCTTCTTCTCCTCCTGCTTCACCTCATTAACATTTTTATTATTCTGCGGTACTGGTGCGTTTACTATTTGAGCGACATTGTCTTGTGGTACTTGAGTACACACATTGTCTTTTTGCTCGCCACCCGCCGCGACCGTAGACATTGAGTCTGTTCGTGGTTGTTTGCTTGGCCGAGGCGATACGTCTGCCATTGGCCTCCTCGCCTCCATCGCAAGTCTCGCCTTCCTATTTGCATCAGTTATCATTGGTAACCGTGCTGTATGAACGGGTATGAGACTACCTTGGGGCTGCAGTCTCTTTGTACCCACATCTTTGTTTTCACATAGAGGAAGCGTTGGCCCAGTCTGCACAACAGCATTAGAAAGCACTGTGACTTTAGGGTTAAACTTCACAGTCTTCTCCTTCCTCTCTTCTTCCCCCTCCAGTCATTCCACCACCTCGAAACGATTACCTTGAGTAGTGTCCGGGTAGGATGACGTATCGGTCTCCGAGGCAGTGTTGCAGGCCTGAGCTCGACCGAAATTTGGGTTGGAGCTTGCCCACGAGCCTCCTCCTCCTCTGGGTGGGGGGGCTGGAGCTCGAACAGCTCTCCCTCCATAAGGGGTATATCCCCGACCTCCTCCTCTTCCTCTCTGAGGGGTTCCCTGCCACCTCGAGGCTCCTCTCCATGTTCCTCGTCCTCGTCCTCCTCCTCCTCCTCCTCGTCCTCCTGCTCCTGCTCCTCCTTCTCGTCCTCTTTGAGAGGCCTTTAAGTTCTTTTGTCTCTCCCTTTCCTCCTTCTTCTCCTTCATCCTCTTCATGTAGGTAATGATTGCCTCTCGTAACTCCTCATCATCACACATATTGGCATACCAACCTTCTTTCACAGCGGCAATCTGAAGCATATTGAAAAGGCCCGGTTCCTTGCCTTCCGTCCTGCTCAGAAAATTTGCCCTTGCTGTTGGGTTCTGCCTATCATGATTGAAAGAGCAGTCTCTGTTCTCCATCTGTGCCTTACACTGCAAGCCCGCGAACCACCTCCAACATGCGGTCTTCAGGTCTGGCTCTCTCTGTCTCTTCCAACCGGCAACTCTGTTTGTGTACGTGGCTTGTGCGCCAACAGGTACACCGCCTGCCTGTGCCGTATGTGCCTCCGTGAGCGAGTCCATGTTTGAGCATGCACTCATCACTTCTTGAAACAGTGCTGACGGAGCAACGCTTTGAACCGTATGTTCGAACATGTGTGTCTCGAGGAAGTTCTTGGACTTCACTGAGCTAAACGTCGAGCATTGTTGTATGAGCTGAGTAAGCTTGCTCGTGTTAACTGTGTGTAACGCCGAAAAGAAATAGAGGATGATCGACTTGCGGCCATAGAATAGCCCATAGGAGGAAACTACCTCCGTAAGGGTCGCCGCCAAGCCAACAGCACTCCTCAAACTCATCGCCACTGTCTCAAAGATTTCAAATCCTATGAGAGTACCAGTGCAGAGATGCTGGTATCCATGAGATTGAAAATATGAAATGAGTCTGGCCACCGCCAGTTCACACTGAGCGTCTAGGCCTGTTGCATTGTTTCTCTCAATCTCCTCCTTCTTTCTCAAAAACTTGTACTGTGTCAGATCGAATCCCTCCGAGACTAGAGATTGGTCAAAAACAGTAACAAGGGCCTCGTATTCCTGCGTTTTGTCGCAAGGAAAAGCCTTCATGCAGGCATTGATCTCTTTGAGCTTGCTCAAAAGCGAAGCATCAGAGTCTTTGTCTGAGCTCGTCTTGGCATATAGCATGAGACTTGCCACTCCTCCTTTCTTCCCCTTGAAGGCATTTATGATGTTCTGTCTGTCCTTCTTCTCCGTGTTTGTGACCACCACCGTAGTTGAGCCCGAGGGTGCAGGGGCTGGTGGGGCAGGAGCTGGTGGGGTCAAATATGTCGGAGGGTGTGTCTTTGCACCACTCACTTTTGCTTTCATTCTTTCCAGTCTCATCGTCTTCTCGAACTCCTCATTCTCTTTCGCCTTCCTCTTCTCAGATATCACCAGCTTTTGAGCATGAGTGATAAAGGCCACCAATTCAGAAGCAGATCTGAGAAAATTATATTTCTCCACATATTGGTGAACACCTGCTTTGTTGGCGACCGGTGGTGCGTTACTAAGTGATTTAAGGACAGAGTGATCCTTGGTAGGAATCCATCTCTTCCATGCCTCCTTGTGCAGTAACGCACCCATCAACAGTCTGATCTTGGTCAGAACTCTGTCAGTCTTCTCTAACTCATCAATCACAGGATGAGTTTCTCCTGCTGCCTTAATGCTTTTTTCCATCTCTGCCTTCCCCTCCTCCAAGGCCTTTATTTCCATTGTAAAAAAATGAAATATGCCATTCGAGTTTTTCGAACCCAGATTGGTCTTCATTTTTGTTACATCGACTGCCTCCTGACCAGTCGCGAGGAATCTGGCCGTTGCTCTTGGGTTTGTGTACTGGAGGTAACCCTCACATCGTGGGCCGTATGTACGTTCCCAAATCAGGGTTTGAGTGTACACCCCAAAGATAGCATCGAGTAATTCAAGGTGGGTGTGTGTGTCCCCAAACTTGATATGCTGTATCTTCTTTCTCTCTTCTGGATCAGAGACCAGTTTGCCGAGGAGCTGTGCTGTGTTTGATAATAGGATATAGACATCCTTTTTAGCACGACTTTTCTCTCTTCTTTGATCCTGAGGGATCCACACATAGGTGTCCTTCTCTACCCCCATCTTGTTATCAAACTCTTCTTTAGTGAGTTCATAGTGGTCTTGCACCCACTGTTGTTCCTCCACTGTGATCTCCTCTCCATCACTATGAATCAAGTCTATCATTTTTCGTCCTCCTCCTCCCGTGTAGGCAGGTGGTAAGGGATTACCATATGCTCCTCCTCCTCCGGTCTCTTCTTGTTCAAATCCTCCTTCATCTTCGTCTCCTCCATATCTTCCTTCATCATCCCAGCCCTCTTCTACTCCTCCTCCTACTCCTTCATCTCCTCCTCCTCCTTCATTCAATCCTCCTCCTCCTCCTTCATTCAATCCTCTTCCTCCTCCTCCTCCTGCTTCTTCTTCTTCTCTTCTTTGATCTGCCTCCGAGAATTCACTCACTTCGGCGGTCTCTGTCGTCATGATGTCGTAGTAGTGATCAACAGGAGGACAGTGTCAGCTCCTATGTTTGGTTTTTGTTCGATTGTGTTCTGTTCCTCTTCAGTCGATTAACTAGTGAAGAGAGAAACTAATAGAGAGGGTAGGATAAGATTCCCTGTCCTCTATGAAACACTGTTTGTATGTTTGTTTTTGTTTAAGAAAAATAGTCTTTGAGACTTTCTCCGATTTCTTGTTCTCCTTACTCAGATTACTTTCTCCTCCTTCTTTTCTATATTGTATCTAGTATGAGGCACTTGGACCTACACACAGATAGTAATAGAGAAGCTAGAAAAGCTCTCCTTGAGAAGTCGACAGTCGGTCGGATAGGTTCTCAGACCTACCTTTAGAAAACGATCAGAGATTTGCAAAAATACTCTGACGTATGTGTGAGATAATGCAGATAAATGCACAAACTAGAAGGGTAGAGTGTTGTGCTCCTGTCCCTATGCTTGTTTGTGTTTTGTGTGTGTTCCTTCACTCTTCTGTCCACCTCCTTCTTCTTGGTCTCTGTGTGAGAACAGCAAGAACGACAGAGAGTTTGTATCTGATGTCTCCTTGTGAGCACACAGATACTGATTGGGCTAGAGGGTACGAGACACCTGCTTGAGACCAATCAAATTATTTGTTTTGTGAAAGAGTTATGAGGGAGCTGTGTTGGAGTATTTGTTTTCGTCTGACGTCCCCGTGTGACAGGTCAGTGAAAATTCACTCTGTTGCCTGTGTGGCAAAGCAGAAAGAAATCACCCTAGTGATGTGGAATCCAAATGTAATGCCCCCAACGATAGCTCGAAAAAAGTCGGTAATACAACCAAACACAGTCCTCAAGAATGAGAATGATGTCTCGTTATATTAGCTCAGTGAAGCCAAAAAGGAAAACGGCAACAGACCAGGAATAAAATGGCATCAGGTCGAAATCCGGACAAATAATACTGAAAAACAAGCTGGTGCACCTGTCACCAAGAAAAGGTACTTTTTAGGTGACCGGCTATCCGGGGGGTGATGCCTACATATGGGAACTTTCTTGTTATTAAATGTATTATAAGATAAATTCTTATTACTTTTCCGGTTCTGATTAATGTATCCGGTTTTTATTGATGTATTAAGGTAAGGAATATGGCCCCGGAGGATTAGCTAGGAAGCTTAAATCCCATATGACCTTAAAACCTAGATTTTACACTTAACCGTTTACCGGCGTGATGATTATTAAAATGCAGATTACACGAATGTGTAGCATTAATATGGAATAATCTCCCACATTAATAGCGTTGACCCGATCCTTCTACAGCACCTGTAGTATCCGTTTGAAGTTTGGATAAAAATCACGGAAATTCCGTGAAATTTTGCCTTTTTTCCCGTGACTGGGATATTTAATGCTAAATAAGGGAAATTGCACTTATGGGTTGTGTTTTGGTGATATGTTTTGGCATTTGTGCAGGTTACGGACGTAACGCAACGTGTCAGATGAACCGGTCAAAGGGACTGAGCCATCCGGCTTGACAGGTGTTTTCCCTTTGGCTTGTTGTTTTGGTTCAGTTCTGACAACCCTTTCTACTTAAGAAGTGGCTGTTAGCTTTGAACCTGTTGTGTTCAATATCGTTTATTAAATTCCTTTTGTTACTTTTCCTTTGAGCTCGTAAGGCTAGACCTCCGGTCTTAATACAGTAATACCTCTTGCGATTAATACCTATTGCAGTGCGAAAAATTGCCTCCTTCTCAAGTCCGTTCTGTGTCGGAACTTGAGACTCCTTCAGGACTCCATAGTTACATTGAAAACCGTTGCAGTGTAGGCATCACCCCCCGGATAGCCGGTAAAAAATACCTTTTCCTGGTGACAGGTGCACCAGCTTGTTTTTCAGTATTATTTGTCCGGATTGGACCTGATGCCATTTTATTCCTGGTCTGTTGCCGTTTTCCTTTTTGGCTTCACTGAGCTAATACAACGAGACATCATTCTCATTCTTGAGGACTGTGTTTGGTTGTATTACCGACTTTTTACGAGCTATCGTTGGGGGCATTACATTTGGAGTCCACATCACTAGGGTGATTTCTTTCTGCTTTGCCACACAGGCAACAGAGTGAATTTTCACTGACCTGTCTCACACGGGGACGTCAGACGAAAACAAATACTCCAACACAGCTCCCTCATAACTCTTTCACAAAACAAATAATTTGATTGGTCTCAAGCAGGTGTCTCGTACCCTCTAGCCCAATCAGTATCTGTGTGCTCACAAGGAGACATCAGATACAAACTCTCTGTCGTTCTTGCTGTTCTCACACAGAGACCAAGAAGAAGGAGGTGGACAGAAGAGTGAAGGAACACACACAAAACACAAACAAGCATAGGGACAGGAGCACAACACTCTACCCTTCTAGTTTGTGCATTTATCTGCATTATCTCACACATACGTCAGAGTATTTTTGCAAATCTCTGATCGTTTTCTAAAGGTAGGTCTGAGAACCTATCCGACCGACTGTCGACTTCTCAAGGAGAGCTTTTCTAGCTTCTCTATTACTATCTGTGTGTAGGTCCAAGTGCCTCATACTAGATACAATATAGAAAAGAAGGAGGAGAAAGTAATCTGAGTAAGGAGAACAAGAAATCGGAGAAAGTCTCAAAGACTATTTTTCTCAAACAAAAACAAACATACAAACAGTGTTTCATAGAGGACAGGGAATCTTATCCTACCCTCTCTATTAGTTTCTCTCTTCACTAGTTAATCGACTGAAGGAGAAACAGAACACAATCGAACAAAAACCAAACATAGGAGCTGACACTGTCCTCCTGTTGATCACTACTACGACATCATGTCGACAGAGACCGCCGAAGTGAGTGAATTCTCGGAGGCAGATCAAAGAAGAGAAGAAGAAGAAGCAGGAGGAGGAGGAGGAAGAGGATTGAATGAAGGAGGAGGAGGAGGATTGAATGAAGGAGGAGGAGATGAAGGAGTAGGAGGAGGAGTAGAAGAGGGCTGGGATGATGAAGGAAGATATGGAGGAGACGAAGATGAAGGAGGATTTGAACAAGAAGAGACGGGAGGAGGAGGAGCATATGGTAATCCCTTACCACCTGCCTACACGGGAGGAGGAGGACGAAAAATGATCGACTTGATTCATAGTGATGGAGAGGAGATCACAGTGGAGGAACAACAGTGGGTGCAAGACCACTATGACCTCACTAAAAAAGAGTTTGATAACAAGATGGGGGTAGAGAAGGATACCTATGTGTGGATCCCTCAGGATCAAAGAAGAGAGAAAAGTCGTGCTAAAAAGGATGTCTATATCCTATTATCAAACACAGCACAGCTCCTCGGCAAACTGGTCTCTGATCCAGAAGAGAGAAAGAAGATACAGCTAGAGAAGACCGACAGAGTTCTGACCAAGATCAGACTGTTGATGGGTGCGTTACTGCACAAGGAGGCATGGAAGAGATGGATTCCTACCAAGGATCACTCTGTCCTTAAATCACTTAGTAACGCACCACCGGTCGCCAACAAAGCAGGTGTTCACCAATATGTGGAGAAATATAATTTTCTCAGATCTGCTTCTGAATTGGTGGCCTTTATCACTCATGCTCAAAAGCTGGTGATATCTGAGAAGAGGAAGGCGAAAGAGAATGAGGAGTTCGAGAAGACGATGAGACTGGAAAGAATGAAAGCAAAAGTGAGTGGTGCAAAGACACACCCTCCGACATATTTGACCCCACCAGCTCCTGCCCCACCAGCCCCTGCACCCTCGGGCTCAACTACGGTGGTGGTCACAAACACGGAGAAGAAGGACAGACAGAACATCATAAATGCCTTCAAGGGGAAGAAAGGAGGAGTGGCAAGTCTCATGCTATATGCCAAGACGAGCTCAGACAAAGACTCTGATGCTTCGCTTTTGAGCAAGCTCAAAGAGATCAATGCCTGCATGAAGGCTTTTCCTTGCGACAAAACGCAGGAATACGAGGCCCTTGTTACTGTTTTTGACCAATCTCTAGTCTCGGAGGGATTCGATCTGACACAGTACAAGTTTTTGAGAAAGAAGGAGGAGATTAAGAGAAACAATGCAACAGGCCTAGACGCTCAGTGTGAACTGGCGGTGGCCACACTCATTTCATATTTTCAATCTCATGGATACCAGCATCTCTGCACTGGTACTCTCATAGGATTTGAAATCTTTGAGACAGTGGCGATGAGTTTGAGGAGTGCTGTTGGCTTGGCGGCGACCCTTACGGAGGTAGTTTCTTCCTATGGGCTATTCTATGGCCGCAAGTCGATCATCCTCTATTTCTTTTCGGCGTTACACACAGTTAACCCGAGTAAGCTTACTCAGCTCATACAACAATGCTCGACGTTTAGCTCAGTGAAGTCCAAGAACTTCCTCGAGACACACGTGTTCGAAAATACGGTTCAAAGCGTTGCTCCGTCAGCACTGTTTCAAGAAGTGATGAGTGCATGCTCAAACATGGACTCGCTCACGGAGGCACATACGGCACAGGCAGGCGGTGTACCTGTTGGCGCACAAGCCACGTACACAAACAGAGTTGCCGGTTGGAAGAGACAGAGAGAGCCAGACCTGAAGACCGCATGTTGGAGGTGGTTCGCGGGCTTGCAGTGTAAGGCACAGATGGAGAACAGAGACTGCTCTTTCAATCATGATAGGCAGAACCCAACAGCAAGGGCAAATTTTCTGAGCAGGACGGAAGGCAAGGAACCGGGCCTTTTCAATATGCTTCAGATTGCCGCTGTGAACGAAGGTTGGTATGCCAATATGTGTGATGATGAGGAGTTACGAGAGGCAATCATTACCTACATGAAGAGGATGAAGGAGAAGAAGGAGGAAAGGGAGAGACAAAAGAACTTAAAGGCCTCTCAAAGAGGACGAGAAGGAGGAGCAGGAGCAGGAGGACGAGGAGGAGGAGGAGGAGGACGAGGACGAGGAACATGGAGAGGAGCCTCGAGGTGGCAGGGAACCCCTCAGAGAGGAAGAGGAGGAGGTCGGGGATATACCCCTTATGGAGGGAGAGCTGTTCGAGCTCCAGCCCCCCCACCCAGAGGAGGAGGAGGCTCGTGGGCAAGCTCCAACCCAAATTTCGGTCGAGCTCAGGCCTGCAACACTGCCTCGGAGACCGATACGTCATCCTACCCGGACACTACTCAAGGTAATCGTTTCGAGGTGGTGGAATGACTGGAGGGGGAAGAAGAGAGGAAGGAGAAGACTGTGAAGTTTAACCCTAAAGTCACAGTGCTTTCTAATGCTGTTGTGCAGACTGGGCCAACGCTTCCTCTATGTGAAAACAAAGATGTGGGTACAAAGAGACTGCAGCCCCAAGGTAGTCTCATACCCGTTCATACAGCACGGTTACCAATGATAACTGATGCAAATAGGAAGGCGAGACTTGCGATGGAGGCGAGGAGGCCAATGGCAGACGTATCGCCTCGGCCAAGCAAACAACCACGAACAGACTCAATGTCTACGGTCGCGGCGGGTGGCGAGCAAAAAGACAATGTGTGTACTCAAGTACCACAAGACAATGTCGCTCAAATAGTAAACGCACCAGTACCGCAGAATAATAAAAATGTTAATGAGGTGAAGCAGGAGGAGAAGAAGGAGGAGTTGAAAAACTTAGAGACAAGACTCCAAAATTTGGAACGTAAATCGCAGCCAATATACACAGGCCCGATGCTCTGTGTTATACGGAACTTTATTGTGAAACATTGAAGACAATATTAAAAGTTGGTAATGATACGATGGCGAATATTAATATTGTCGGCAGGAAGTTTTTAAATCGATACCGGGACTGGGTGGACGGAAATATGAAAAAGTCAACGGGCACTCTCAAAGGAGTGAGCAGCCGGACGGATATCACGGGAATCATCACACTGACCTTTAAATTGAAATCCGCACGAGTATACCGTATGGACCTCTATGTCGTCCCCGGTTACCACGGGTCAATATTACTATCGTATGACCAATTGGCTACGATGGGGGCTGTGATTGATTGCGCCGCACGGCGAGTGATATATGGAGTAAAAAGAGGAGAAGAGAACGATATTGATCCCTTCAACGCTACTGACTCTTATGAGGCTTATGAGCTGAGTCTAGCGACGGATCACAAAAAGATGGCCATCGCACATGAGGCACTTGAGGTGTACGTTCACCCCCATGTCGTAAGACCGGATGAACTGTCCTGGACCGACAATTGGGAATCCCAAGTGTGCACTGTCACAGTTCCGACATGCCATTGGGACAAAAAGTCTATTGATGACTTAATCGAGAAGCGAAAGGAGGAGATTATATGTGTCGCACAAAGAAGCCCGTCGTTGGCGAGATTCGCGGAAGGAGTAGGAACAGATGTCCATATTACTAACGGATACTGTTTCCATGCGAAAGTAGGAGAAGAAAAAAGGGATTCCCCTGCCCAAACGCCGCGCCCTACTCTCTCTACACCGGCAATTGGAGCCAAGGTTAGAGCGTAAGGGAATGGAGGGAAAACGCCGTGGTCGATTAAAGTAGACAAAGCCTTTTGCTCCCTTTTTTTTCTTCTCCGTTTTTTTGCTCTCCGGTTATTTGTGTCCTTGGGTTCTGCCGCCCTCTTCTCTCTCCCTCCCGCCCGTTCTCGTTCTTCGGTTTTGTCTGCTCCTGTGCCCCCCCCCCCCCCCCCCCCCCCCGCCTCCCTCGCCCCCCTCCTATTTCTCTAAAAATGAGCGGCGACGGCAAAGTTGTCACGGTAGCCCAGAACCGGGCGACGCTTATTGAGAAGTTTGGCCTGCAACACGCCTTCCGGTGCCCACGGTGTCAAACCCTAGTGCAAAAACCCAACCTAGACCCGAGGAAACTGCAATGCAGGGTCCTGCGCTGGCGGCCCTTTGCTTACTATGTCATCAACCACAAGCAGCCCGGCCAACGGCCTTGGCCGGACCATTTAACAGCTCTGACAAAAAAGCAGCGCGACGGCAATTTCTTGGAACGGCAACTCAAGCAAGCCTTTCCCGAGGGCCTCGACTTCCTGGCCATCCGGCGGGGCGACTTGTATCGACTTTACAAACCACAAGAACTAACACCAAAGACAGTAATAACAGAAGATGATGGTGAGGTTCTGCTGTTGAAAGATCACAAGGTAGTGCTGAAGAGGCTGACCAAACGCCACAAGCCCGCCAACCTGAAGAACCCTTTGCTAGGCGACCTAGTGGATTTCATTCAGTTGCAGTCGTACTTGTTCAGGCATGGCGAAATGGCGCCCAAGATCTACGGCTGCCTGCAAATCTGCAAGGACTCGGAAGAGATAGATACAAAGGAACGCTTGGCCACCGACAGGGCCGGACAAAACGTCTATGTCATCATGGATTATATTGTGGGTACTAGCGCTGGTGGCCACGTTGACTTGGAGCACCTTCTGAAAAACAAGGTACCACAAGTGCCTGGTTTGAACCAAAAGATCATGGTCTTCCTCGACAAACTACTAAAACTTCTGTCCAACGCGGGGTTAGAATTTGCAGACTTCAAGCCCGCAAACGTGGCGTACCGTCTTTCTGACCAGCACCTCATGCTGCTGGACGCGGAGCCGTGCTATTGCCTCCGCATCCAGCCCGAAGCCAGATTTCCAGAAGAAGCCAGACACACTTTTCTCAAGTTTTCGAACCTGGTCAGCATGCTGGCCAACAGCCTGCAATGGCTGCCAAAAGCTGTTACTCTGCATATGCTCGATTGCATTTGCGACATACTCAGAAAACACCAGGATCCCTCACGCGTTGTGCCCAATGGTGGTTCGACGTTGTTATGTCGTGCGGAGACAAGAAGACCGATTTTGTGTACGGGGCCTGCACCACCGCCGCGTACTATCTACAACCGCTTAACCCAGCCAGGCTGGACAACCAAATTAGCTCATGGCTGCCTGAATTTACGGGGTCGTCTCTCGTCGTACCAACTGCTCCTTCAGGATGCTACATGGTTAAGAACCTAAAATACGTAAGGGAGGCGTTTGTACCAAGGAGAACGGGGCGAATCCCGGATACTCCACCAGAAACTATTAAAAGTTTTATTATTGATTTCTGGGGTGACGAGCCCACGTGGCCGCGTTCACTGTCTGAAGTGAAGAAATGCTTACGGACTTTATTCGAAAATAATAAGCCGTATACTATTATCCTGCCATATAATGAGAAGGCGATATGGGCGCAGGAAATAAGGGACCGGCTTATTGATCATCCTATACCGGTACCCTCTCGCAAGCAACAGCTAGTGGTGGCTTGTCGTATGGGAACTCGTGAGCAGAGCAGTGCATACAAGCGGAAGCTCAGAGACCTCGACAAGTTGAAATTGATACCGCAAGCATTCACATGCTTTGATGGTTTTTACACCCGTAAAGCTCCTTTGCAATACGCGAGACTCATTGACATGCTGGTGGAGCTCGGTAAAGATGATGAGCCGGACACGGTCACGTATGAAAAGACGGGCCTAGATGATGTCTCGGAAGAGGACTTAGGCTTGGAGGAGGACAGAGAACCCCTCAAGCAGCATAAGCAGATGTCTGATGAAGATTTTCAAGCGGCGGCGCGGAAAATATTGGAAGAAGGAGTAGGCACGGAGAAGAAGGAACTTTTAAAAGCCAAATTAGAGGCGAACAAGGAAATTTTTGACCCTCCACATGCAGGTGGTGTCAAGCCTGAAGATTTCACTGCGGTTATTTACAAAATACCGGGTGCGGAGCCGTCACCGGCACCACGAAGGGCGAATTTGAGTATACATGAGGCGAAGATAGCGGAGGAGCTAGCAAGACAGCTGCTCAATCAGGACTTTATTGAGAGATCAACATCCTCAATAGTCTCACAACCGAGAATAGTGCCGAAGCCAGGAGGAGAATGGCGCCTGACAGTTAACTATGCTCGTGTTAACAAGGTGCTTGAGGAAGAGAGAAATCCTCTCCCGACATTAGAAGAAGGAAGGAGAGTACTGCGGAATGCAAAATTCTATTCGGTCATTGACCTTAAGAATGGCTTCTGGCAGATACCACTGGAGGAAAAGTCCAGATGGCTGACGGCGTTTGTGGTGGGTATGGAAATATACCAATGGAAAGTGCTTCCGATGGGCCTCAAGCAAGCCCCAGGACTTTTCCAGAAGGCGATGCAGAAGATGTTGAGCAGTCAGTACGATGATTTGTCTGACGGTGGCTTTATGAGAAGGCGGGGACAGAAGGCGGGAGAATATGCATTTTGCTATATCGATGACATTATCGTATACTCTAACACAATGGAGGAGCATATCGATCATTTGTCCGATATATTCAGGCGCATCGGAGCTTTTGGCCTGAAGTGCAATCTAAAGAAGGGTTCTGATATAACTGTATCAGTTCTTTAAACTCCGGATCTTGAGCCTGTTGTTGCCTCCATGCGGTAGGCGAGGCTATATGGATAGTACCATCTTCTAGCCGTACCCCGATTCTTTCCGGGTCATCGTCTAGGTCACTTCTCCGCTCTTGAGGAGGCTCCGCATAAACTTCCTGCGTCTCCTCTTCCTCTCTTATGTTCGCCTTCGCATTCTCATATACCTCATAGGACCACTCAGCGTCCTCCTGGGTATGTAGCTCACAACATATCCCGTGATCCGGGCCTTGTGGACTGTACCGTAGACCTGTGCGGTCATATCGGACTCCACTCGCCATCTCCATCGCCTTAATGTGGCTGACCTCATACACCTTGTCAGTGGACAAGTCTTCCATCTCCACCGTGGACACCAACGCCGATACTTCTGAGTTAAACTCTAGCCTAGAGAGGCTATCAGCGACCACATTTCGCTTTCCCGGTAGATGGACCATTGTAAAATCGAAACAAGACAAGAACGCTTGCCACCGCGCCAGCCGTCCCGTCTGTTCATGATTCATCAACCATAACAGGTTATGATGATCAGTTCTGACAGTAAATTGAGGTCGTCCCCACAAATACTCTCTGAGCCTCTTGAGCACCACCGCTAACGCCTCTCTTTGCCTTGTGCAATAGTTTCTCTCCGCCGCACACAACTTCCTACTAATAAACATGATTGGGCGTAATTTCTTCTCCTCATCCTCTTGTTGTAATACAGCCCCAATCGCAAACTTAGATGCGTCTGTATCGACTACGAATTGTTTCGTAAAGTCGGACATCGTTAACACCAGTCCTCCGTCTTTCGGGTCTTTGTAAATGAGATCTTTGAGCGCATGAAACGCTTGCAAAGCCTCTTCGTCCCACTTCTCAAAGTCTCCAAAATCTATCATTTTCTCCAACTTAGCCCGTGTTGCACCCCAATCGGGTATAAACTGGCTATAGTATTGCGCCATCGCAAGGAATGAGTGCAATTCAGTGCGGTTCTTCGGTATCGGTCGATTCATAATCTCCTCCCTCTTCTCTTTGGATATCGAGACTCGATTATGGGAGATCTCGTACCCTAAGTATGTCACACTCGTCTTGGCAAGTTGAACCCAGATGAGCTACGGATGACGAAAGCGATCAAAGATCAGATGAAGGAGATGGGATGGAGAGATGGTCTACTGTGGTACAAGGGCCTTCACGGTCGCTATGCGTCACAGCCGGACAAATGGACCCTTTGGGTACCGGAGAGTCTGAGACGATTTATATTTGTCGCAGCCCACAATTGCCCACTTTTGGCGCATCCGGGTCGACAACGAACTCATATGTTCGTAGCGAGGCGATTCTGGTGGAAGAAGATGAAGGAGGAGATAGATCAGGCGGTGGATGCATGCATCCCGTGCAAGATAAACAAAACACCACTGAAGGCAAATTTCGGCCTGATTGGCGAATTTCCTCTTCATGCGGGGATGTTTGAGTTTATACATATTGATCATGTGGGACCTTTCCCAGAATCGAAGGATGGTTACAAATACCTCCTTACGGCTATTGACAGAGCCACCAACTATGTGTGGATCATCCCTGTCAAAGACGTTACCGGCAAGACGACGGCCGAGGCGCTGATCGATAGGATCATCTCACAGATCGGAGTACCAAGAAAGATATGTTCTGATCGAGGCTCGGACTTTAATAACGAGGTCATCGACAAACTATCTAAGTATTACGGGATGAAATGGCAAAATGTTACTGCCTATAACCCGCGAGCAAATGGGAAAATCGAGCGGGTACACAGACCCCTCAAAGCCTCGCTAAAGATGTATTGCACGAAGAAGGAGAATCAAAGAGCATGGGTCGAGGCAGCACCATCATTTGCGTTTGCAATGAACTGTCTACCCTCTACGGCGTTAGGAGGCTCGAAGAGCTCAATCTCGCCATATCAGTTAGTATATGGGCGTGAGCCTGATATCCCGACTTCGCTCCTTCACCCAAAAGACACTTGGGCGGATGCGGATGAGTTGTTTGGGATGAGACTTAGAGTGAAGATGGAGGCGGAACAAATAGTCAGGGCGCATAGAGAGGCGGAGCGCCGAAAGACTGATGCTGAAGGGGTGCGACAAGCGCACTTGGATCAGATCAAGTTCCAGGTCGGGGATGTTGTACTATTGTACCATCCTCAAGTCCCGAAGGGAGTCAGCTCTAAGCTGTTCACTCACTGGAAAGGACCTTATCAGATTATGGAACAGACGGGACCTCTGAATTACAAGATCAGGGGTAGAGGGAAGGTGCAAATTGTGAATGTAAGAAGGCTGATTAAGTATGATCCCTTCTTACTGGAAGATGAATCCGTTGAGGAGGCGTTAAAACGGATGAAGGATGATTTCAAAGAGGTGCCGCCCATCCACAAGGAGGCTGGCATAGACCAAGACGATGCTTATCGGGCACCGATAGCTGAGAAGGAGGAGAGTGAGGTGGACAGCAAGGAGAAGACTGACCGCATAAGCGCGGTGGGGACTCAGTCTAAGTCTCCGCGAGAGCATAGCGGAAAGAAGGAGAAGATCACAGAGGCGCAGCTAAGGAGAGCGCGGAATGATCTTATCAACGACCAACCGAGGAAGGCGATGAGGTCGATGAGATCAAAGGACGTCCACCAGGAGGAGGAGGGGACGGACACTGACCCAAACGCGGGCAACGTTGAGATTGTCCATGAGCGATGGAAGGAAGGCGATGCGATAGCAACCATCGCATTGATGAAAGATGCTTTCTATCTGATGAGACCAGCGGAACAACATGTCGCTGATGACACTCTCTCAGACTTATACTTGATGCGGGTCGTGGCGGTCCCACGACAGATGCGTGTCACACGGACACTCAAAATATCATCAGCCGCAAAGATAGTACAACCGATACTCCAGTTCTGGAGAAGTATGGACCCGGTTGAGGTTCCAAAGGCAAGACATTATCTGCCAGTATATAAAGACGCAAAAAGTCTCGAGACATGGGATGATACAATTACTCCCAGACAAGGATTACACTGCGTGGACCATTCAGACACTGCCAAGAGGAGTGCTTGATGTCCCTTTTGAATTATCGTTGGGCGGAATCCCTAATAAGATCTGGGACATTCTCGAACAGTCAAAGTTCGATCTGACTTTTGTTGGTGGTCCTCCACCAGGCAAAGAAATCCGCGCCAGACGACGAAGGCAGTGACAAAGAAACTATTTTTCTTTATGAGTCTCAAATAAACTGATTGATTGCCCACGGCGTATCATGATTTGATCATGCATCATCAGTTATCAATATGAATATTAAAAAGACTCAGTGATATAACTTGGCATTTGATCGCAACATACGAGTGCGAAAGGTCGATCGACGATGATACTACACCGTATACGGGGATCGCTAGTGTATTGAGCGATGGTGTTCCCGGGTATGACCCTTTCCAAGTCCTGGGATGATGTTCTCTAAAATGAAATGTTCTCTGAAACTTTCATTAAATTATTTTTTACGATAGATTATATACTGTCGTACCTGAGCACGGTCAATCTCTACTTGTGTCGGTATATCGCAGGGTCGGGTACATACACCTCGACTTCGGATATAGCTATTAGGACTGGCCCCCTAATACTATATCATAGGATATCCGCCTTATACAAGGGTATGCCATTAAAAAAGACAATGTACTTACGATCTCCCTGTGAATAATAATAAAAATAATGATAATGATAAGAAGAAGAAGGAGATCAAAGGGGGAATCGTACTACAGCACCACGTTGCTTGTATTTTTTATTAATAGTACGTTTGTTCTTGACATACTGCCGAAAAAAAAAAAAAAGAAAAAAAAATTGAGGGGAAGGAGTTC
>WBZZ01001535.1:0-17500 GCA_019918135.1 Paulinella micropora
GTTGAAAAAGCTGTCACTCCATGGCTGCCGTCTAGGCGCAGCTTCGTTGGAGCTTGTGCTGCGAGCGCTGACTGCTCTGGAAGAGCTCGGCCTAACAGAAGACGCCCACCGCGGCCACGACCTGAGCAGTCACGACCTCAAGGACGGCCCCAGTCTACGGAAACTAAGACTGCGAGCTCTGAGGCTACAGGGGTTCCCGCACATCAACTTCGATGTGCTCCAACACCTGAACCGCGAGCATCTGCGACTACTGCACCTTGACTATTGCCTGCGCGGCGAAGAGCGGGGTGATGTCACGCTCCTGGGTGACGCCCCCCAGCTCAGGCAGCTAAGAGTGCGAGATCCGAGATGCGGGTCCCTTCTTGATCATCTCCCTACTGGCCTCAAGTTACGAGTGCTGGCGCTAGACAGCCTCTGGTCAGGAAGTGAAGTCGGGCTACAGGTACTGGCCGATTTACGCTGGAACAACTTGCAGCTACTGTCGCTGATTGGAAGAGATAACGACGTAATTGCCGGCTTGCAGCAACCAGAGCTGCTGCTCCAGCTACCTAAACTGCAAACCCTGCTCTTAGACCACCAGGTCACTAGCGAAGAAACATGGAGTACACTAACGTCATGGTTGCAACGAAATCTACACCCAAGGTTAACAAGCGCTGGCCTGGTAGATGAATTTAGAGAACAAGTTTGCGACTCGTACTTGGAAAGATCGGCGTCACAGCTGCTTGGAGACTGACATTGAAAACCAAAAGGAACCGAAACATCAAAAAACAAAAGCAAATTTAGCATAAATAAATTATTAATTTACCTTTAATTAAAAAAAAAAAGTTGTACAACTACGGCGCGACTTTCTTGTCTTCAGGACAGCCCACAAAGGGGGTCAGGGTCTTTCATTTTTCAAAGAATTGTTTCTAAACTTGTTGGTAGCGTAAGGGATTTACGGAGGGAAGGGGGGGGGGGCCGGTCTTCTCGATACGCACACATTTCTTTTTCGCTTGTTGGGATATTTTCCACAGCTCTGAACGGGTGCTGAATTAATTTTCTGGCGACCAACCAAAAAAAGAGAAAAAAAAAGGAGAGGACTGGGGGAGGATATGGAAGCATGGGGAGGGGGGGAAAAGGTGTCAGCCAGGCACCTTGCCAGGCACCTTGCCAGGCTGGTGTACACACGAAAGCCGTAGGCCGTACTTCAACAACAGCGTCGTAACAATTCTGCCAACAGGACCGGGTGAGGTAAATTCTCAGTTTGAGATCGCAGCCCGAGATGGAAAACACCAAGTGTCTAAAGCCTTAGATTCCAAAGATAAGGGATCTGAGGGCGTTACGCAAGTCCTTGCAGAAGAAGAACTTAGGCCGCTCCCTCGCCCCGGCCAGCTTAAACCAGCACTGTCGCACGGAGCAGAAACACACACAGCTGTTCAGCGCCCGGCACGTAACAACAACCTGGAATCGCTAACCTCGTGCGTGATCACGTTTTCGCCCTGCACCTTCTACGAACCAGGGCCTGATATCGATTCGCGGCAGGTTCTGCGGCTGCGGTCACAGGACGCTTGGACTACTTACAAAATGCTCGAGCGCAGGTGCAGCCCGCGGCAGCTCCCCAGGTCGGGGCAGCAGTGGTTATTGCCGCTGCTGGATCACTACGGAGCTACGAAGTTGCGAGCTTAGCGCGTGTGCACCACACACAAATCCCCCCCCCCCCCACCCCGCCTCCTCCCCCCGCTCTCTGCTGTTCGTTTCCTTGCTTCCAAGACCAACCCCCCTCCCCCCCCTCCCTCCTCCCCCCCCCCTCCCCCCAAACCACTTTTTACCGTAAAAATATCTGCTTTAATCATAGCACTGCGCTCGCACGTAATTTTTCTAGCCATTGGCGCGCGGCCGGGCTTAGATTTATGTAGGACACATTTAGCACGAGCTCCAGATAGATGTTCCAGTCAGCTGGCGTGCGCAGGCACAGCACTGGGGTAGTGCGCGGCGGTTGGCGCGAGATGGGTCCGAAAGAAACATCGTAAGTCTCGATCTGCCCCCCGGCACGCTGGGGCTGCATAGCCGCCGCCAAATCTTTGGCACGAGGCTGGACCGCCTCCTCTGGTGTAACAGCCGCTAAAGTCTCTGATCCACTACTGTTAAGACTATTTGCTTCTTCCTCCTCTAGAGCTTTCTTTTTGGCACGCGTCATGTATCCAGTGTCATTAGATTGGTTCTTTTTCTCTCTGACTAATTTGCTCTTCTTCGTGCTCTCGGCTGCGCCCTCGGCTGATTTTTCTGTGGACCATCTTTCTGCATAGTCTCTCGTAAAAAAAGTAAGACATTGTAAATACCATACTCGATGTCGGGCTGATCGAATTTCGTTTTCAGTAGCTGTAGCAATGGGATCTCGTCCCGCAATTCGGATAGGCACAATTCTGCAGTATTATTGTTAATAAAAGGCAGAATCATGCCCGAATTGTCTAGAGGTTTTTGCAGGCACCAGTCCTCAAGTTCCGTTTGCGTTGTGCTGTATTCGGCAAATGACGGTGTGGGGCTTGGCTGCAGCGAAGCGCTAGTTGACACCGTGGGGATTTGATCTGTGTTGTTGTTAGCTGTTGTAATGCACAGGATCCCGTTTATCCGGCAACCCGAAACAGGTACATACCAATAGTTTATGGACATTGCTCCTATATACACAGCCGCGACTACGGCAATTCCGATCTTCGTTAGGTTCTGTTGTAACAGCCGTGAAGTACCTTGCCAAAAACCCGTAGGTTGTAAATCCATCTTTTGTAGCAGTTTGTCATAGCGCGTTAAAAAATCTTTGAGCTTGGAAGAGTGCTTTGCTGACACATGTTGCAACAGTGCTTGATAAATCAAACGAGCCGCGCTGCCAGGCCGTGTTGTAGGGCCACTAGTTATTTGCGTGAGAATAGTTTAGAATCTTCGCCCTCCCACTCTTAGAAAAAACGAAGAAAGCCAGCTCATATTGTGGCTTTCTTTGTTTTTTTTTTCTTTTTACTTTTGTCAGTCTTTCATAAATATCTTGTATGTGTATGTTTTTTTTTGGGCACCCAGAGTTAAGTGGGGGGGGGGGGGGATTCGTAGAAGGTGAATGTCTTCGAGAGGGGGGGGGGGGCAGACCAGGTGGGTGGGGGAGGGGGGCCGGCCGCGCGAGGCGTCCAGGGGGGGGGGGGCGGGGGTGGGAGGAGGCAGGAAAGGAGAACTGCAAAAATGCTTTTTTTTTTGGTATGGTCTTTTGACCTTTTTAAAGACTAAACTTCTGAGGGCGGACTAGATGAGCACAAGAGAAGAAGCATTCACAAAGTGGCTCGAAGAGCAGCAAACGCCCGAATTCAAGGAAAAGCTTGAAAAAGAGCAAAAACACGGTGTCAACCGAGGACCCTTCTTTGAAGTCATTGCCGAGCAACCCCCACCGCGACAAAAATGGCTGCTTGGTTACAACTGGTTTGACAAACGGTGGTTGAAAACCTTGGAATGTCACGGATTTGTGATTCTGACGGGGTTTATGCAAGCCTACGAAATTGAAATAGCCAAATGGTTCTACAACTGGCGTGTCAAAGCGTCTCCCGCAACGAAAGCAAGCACGGAGACGGGGCAGTGGCAGCGGAACGGCGAACTTGCCAATAACGGCAGAGATTGGCAGGATTCTCTATTTGCAAATTACTGTATCGGCCTGGTGAGTCGTTTGCTCAAGCTGTGGTATGAAGACGCCGGCCGCACCGCCACCATTCAGGACGTGCAGCTGCTCAGCGTTTTGTTTGAACAGTCCAATCAGGCGCGATCCTTGCCCAAGTTGCACACAGCACAGCAAGATGATACGTACCGAGCTTTGCTTTTGTTGCAGCCCCTTGACGAAGGTAGAGTGCATTTTCAAGTGCAGCCCAAGAATGGTAAAAAAGATAGCTAAGAACAAGCGGGCCCCGTGTCCGCGCCGGCCGGCAGCCTGGTGCTTCTGCGCGGAGATGTTAATCGGAGATTTTCGAGGAGGTCACCAGCCGTGATATAGACTGATGTTGCTGGACACTGGGGCGCGCTGGTAGCTGTGAAGCTACCGCCTGTAGCAAGGCCCAGAATGGCGAGGAGACAAAAGAGGTGGCCGAAGAAGGCGGTGAGAATGAGGGGGCAAAAGAGGCGGCCGAAGAAGGCGGTGAGACTTCGTCGTCTGTGGGCGACGGCGCAAAGGGAGGGGCAAGAGTTGCGTGGGCACTCCGAGACATGCCCATAGGCCCGACTGCCACGCCCGGCCCGATTGACCCGACTACGACTGTATACGAGGAAGACAACTCTTGGTTAAGAAGAAAGTCGAAACGGGAAAAGACAAAACTGGCCCCGGCACATAGCAAATCTGACGCCGGATCGTGCAAAGGTTGTGGCAAGCTAAAAAAATTAAAAGCCGGAGCTGCGCGAGCACCAAAACAGAGATCAAAAAGTACAACAAACCAGTAAAACTTTTTTTTTGTTTGTTGGTTGTACGGCCTGGACTTCTTTTTAACGGAGGGTGTGCAGCAATTTGCGGCACATCGTCTTTTTGCCGGATTATACATTTGCCGTGAAATTAACCGAATTTAGCACAACACTGTACAAAATCGCAGCCAGCGCAGAAACCGGAACCGGAAATATCTTTTAGCAGCAGATTTCGGCAAAAGGTCCGTAACCTGCGGCATTTTCGACGTTTGGCGCCAAGTTCACCGCAAACCGAAACCTTCGAGATTTTTTTTTTGCTGAGGACATTTCGGCAGTGACAGTAGCAGACAGCAAAAAAATCTGGGGAAAGGAGGGCGGGCGGGGAAAAAAAATTCTGAATGTTTTTTCCCCGTCCGCTTGTCTTTCCCCAAAAAAAATTCTGTGACTGTCACTTCGCCACCAAAAAAGAAATTGCGTGCCGCAAATTGCGGTAAAAGGGCAAATGCCCGTAACTTCCGGCGTTTTAGGCATTTGTCGCGAAATTCGCCGGAAACAGCAACTTGAGAGAAAGTATTTTTTTGTTGCCAAGGACATTTCGGCAGTGACAGTAGCAGGCAGCAAAAAAATTTGGGGAAAGAAGTGCGGGCGGGGAGAAAAAATTCTGAATGTTTTTTCCCCGCCCGCTTGCCTTTCCCAAAAAAATTTCTGTAACTGTCACAGTCATTGCCGAAATGTCCTTCGCCCTAAAAAAAACTTTCTTGATCATGTGCCGCAAATTCCGGTAGATATCGTTTTGCCTGAAATTTCTTTGATATTTGTCGCGAAATTCACCGAATTCGGCAGGACAAAAAAAAAAATCGCCGCCAGGGCAATTGTTTTTGGTAGCTGAATCATTTTTTGGGCGAGAGTCGGCGGGCGGGAGGGAGCACGAGGATTGCAAGGGGGGGGGCCAACGGGGTGGAAAGGACGCGGACATTCACTAGAATGCTTGCACCAGTACACAAGTCCCTCCCGCGAATGGGAGCCCTACTTTTTTTTTTGCAATTGTTTTTGCAGATTTGCTTGAGAGCGTGCCAAGACTAATTTTTTTTGTTAAAAACAAATTTCTTATTTCCTACCAGAATCCGTCAACTACCAAAACAAAAAAAGTGCCTAGGAAAGTTACCAAAAAAAGGAAACTGTTTTGATGCTTGCTTTTTTGTTGACCATGCTGGCGTCGCGCGCTCTCGGCGATTGTGCAGACACTTTGTGCATCGGGAACAGTACAAAGATCTGCCTGAACCCCCAACAGTCGGTCGCAAACTGTTCGGGCGCGTTCTGCACTTGCCGAATTACTGGCAGTGGCTCGTTCTCGTTTCCAGGTAACATAGCTACTATGCTGGGTCCCTCGCCCTGCAATTACCGACCGGTCACGGCGTAGAAACGCGCGTGCACATTGCGCAGGGCTGCTACGCGTTGGTAGAAAAGAATGTGCAACCCGCGGTCCCTCGCACGGGGCCTTTGGACCGCGTGGAATACGATGAGTTGTCTCTTGGGGGACTGTGCGCCGATGCGCTAGACAACTCTGCAGAAAATGTCTGGGCCGTTATCAACAATACTTATAGTAACCAATACGGCACAACAAACAGACCTAACTCCTTCATGTCATACCAAATGCCCGAAAGCTACAACGACACTAAGGGTGATGTCGTACTGCGGCATCGATGGTCCCGCCCGTGTTCGATTGGTCCAACGTCGACACTTACCTGGTGATTGACTTTTTAAGGTATAACGCGTACAAAAGTGACTGCATGCACATAGAAATAGGCACGCCATTCGAGCTGGAAGAACCTGTGGTTGTCGCGCCTGTGTGTAACTGCACGGAAGGCGCTTGCCCGCACTTTCCTGCCAATTACAGTAGTTCCGGTGCAAGTAACGGCTATTTGGTTTACAGTGGGTGCGCTAATGCACCGCCACCGACTACGCCCGTTGCGCCCTCAACGACATCGAATGCGCCGCTCCCGACAACAACAGCTGCGCTGCCTCCAGCAACACTCCTACCTACTTCGACTTACAATGGCTCCACCGTGCCGGTAGAATCAGCCGCCGTCAAAACACGAGCGTGGTCTCTTACGTCGTCCGCATTGACCTTGTCTACCGTAACAATCTTTCTGTCCCAATCTTACTTGTACCCCTTTCCTCTTTGTCCGGAATGTCCTCAATAAACAGGGACTAGAGACTGAAAAAAAAAGAATAGTTGCAAGAAAGCCTTGCCAAAGAAATAAGGCTTGCAGACTAGAGGTAGAGAGGGGCTGAGAGAAGAGAATAGGAAAGGCGACAAGGGGCTGAAAGCGTGGAAATTTCGATGGAGATGGAAGGTCCGGGGAATAATAACGAGGGCAGCAAAAAGGTGCAACGACTTTCAATAAATACTGACTAAAAAACCTCTTCCTAGAGATCACGCATCACTAATTCTTTCTCTTCCTGCCCCGTTACCCACACAAAACCCCCCTCCCTGCGCCCAGCAACGCACGCACATATATTGCAGTAGTTCTCTCCTGCTTCCCCCCCCCCTCCCTACCGGGCCCCTCCCTCCCGCGCCTTTTTTGTTGCAGCAAAAAGCAATAATTATTTTTAAATCTAAATAAACAACTTTTTTGCTAACTTAAAAAAAGAGTTTGTATTAGTCTGACACGAGCTTGAATTGAAGGAAAAAGTTCAGGGCAACTTAACTATCAATGTTGATCGCTGCCTGGGGATTGGTGTGGCTGCTGGCAATCGCTCAAGGCGCGGTCGTGCGCAGCATCGTCTCGGACCTGGTGCAGCGCAGCAACGACCAGACGCTAGACGACGCGCGAGTAGAGCAGCTAGTCACGGTCGATTTCGACGTCTGCCAGCGGCCCTTCGGCGACGCCACAGGCGACCGCGTGCGCCTGCTGCTCAATCTGACGGATGGCTCAAGTGCAGCGGCGTGTTCTACGAAACGCCGATCGAGCCGATCTAGTTTTTGCCGCTCACGCTGCGCCTGCACGAACACATGTCCTGCGAGGGCGACATCGTCAACATGGCGCACGCATCCGTGGCACGCACGTCCGTGCCACGGGCCAAGACGGTCTATGAGTTAGTAGCAGAAAGCTACTGGCTTGCCAACTCAACGGCGGGTGCGCGCAGGCGTTTGTTGGGGTTGGGCCTGCCGTCCCGCGACAGCGAAGTGCCGCTCGGCAACTTGCTAACGACTCTCGATGGCCTTGCACCCAGCCGCCCAGCACGTGCACTGGCCAGCGGCATTTTCACCCAGAGGTGATCAGGCGTTACCGCCAAGCCTACCTAGACGTGCCGTACAGAGACATCCAGCTGTCAAACAACGGCGCTTTATTCCATGAGTACGAAGCGCTAAATGTAATCTTCCGGGGTGAACTTTACCTTGCCTCCGCGTGTCTTGTATCGATGCTGTGCAGTGGGGGAGACACCTTGCCGGGGTATGCAGAGCCACAAGCACACCAGGCGCGCGCGCTCGAGCTGCACCACACACAAGCGAGGCTGCGCCTGGCCACAGCGCCGTACAGGGTGTGGATGGTTAACAGCCTGAAATTGCAGGAGTACCTCGCCAATCCCAAGTACGGGAAAGACAAAGACAAGCGCGAGACGGAGCTGGGCGCCGACATAGACAGGACCAATGAAACATACAAGCTGATGCAGGAGCAGGACCGCATGCGGCAGCTGACGGCGTTCCAGGCCATTGACGGGCGCGCGGCGTGCTCGGCCGTGCAGGCCAGTCACTCCGAAAGTGAAGAAGAAGAGGAACCCCCAACTAACCAATGTCCTTCTGAGTCTGAAGAAGAATCAGAAGTAGATGGTGAGTTGGGGATTCACCACATGGCAATTATGATGATGGGGAGACTGAGAGAAGATGATAGTGGTGTGTGTGTCGAGGAAGACAACCCCCCACCCTCAAACAACACCCCCATGCCACTTTTATTTCACACATCTAAGCCACCTGGCGCAAGAAGTAGAGGGGGAGGAGGTGTTGAGGGTGGTGTGCGTAGAGGAGAGCAGAAAGGACATGCATCACCTACACAAAACGACTCCACACACACTCGCCCCACTATTCCACCCCTTCACGAGAATAAGTTTTTGACCACCCTTGATATGGCTGGCGACCCAACTCCCCTAAACCAAATCATACCTTTGGAAGGGAATTGGGCAGGATACGTAAAATTACTCGTGAAAAAATACAACCCAGTCACATTACGAGAAGTAGGTGGCCCACCCCTCAACCTCCACGGTAGACTAGTGCGTGTAGTTGACTGTCACGTCACAAGTAGTAAGCAGTGTGAGGCGACAGTGCCAGATACAGGGGTTAGGTGCTCGTGGAGACTGGGAGCGGCGAGGAAGGGGCTGTAGGGTGGGAAGTGTGCTGCTAGACTGATAGATCATGACTTTTGCTCGCTGCATGTTGATCAAGAAAGGAAGAGAGGGGAAATATTGAGCAAGTACAGGGAAAAACTGAACCTAGGGTTGCTCCCCCCCCCCCCCATGATGCTATGTATTACGAACCCACCACTTTGTTTACACACATCTCTTTGTGGAAAGAAAACATCAACCCTGCTCAGTCCAACAACGCAACTACATCTCTTTGCACACCCACTACTACAACTACTACTACTACTACTACTACTACTACTACTACTACTGCTACCACTACCACTACTACATCCATAGAGGGAATGGGAGAAATAGTGGAAGGAGTAGGGGGAGTAGGAGCAGGGGGAGTAGGAGTGAAAGTAGGAGAAGTAGGAGTAGGGGGGGTAGGAGTAGGGGGGGGCAGTAGAGGGTAGACCGTCTGTACCTACTTTGTCTGTACCAACTTTGATCCACACTTCGTCTTCTCAACCTACCACTGCACTATCTGATACATCCTCATCACCTTTATTTTGACCCCCAGAGATCATGCAAGAAGGAGAGCCAGGTAGAGCTGAGGATAGTAACGTTTGGGTAAGGGACGGAAAGCGGGTGTTAAAAGGTGGAGGACTACCCCCCATCGAAGAAATACAACGCTTGGTTACTGCTCTCAATCAGGGGCTTAAGAGTAGAACAGTGACAGACGGGTTGATTACGAGCCAGGAGGAGGAATATGATGAATTCTATACAGAATTATATTACGCTATGCACGATTGCGTCCTTACCCTTGCTACCAAACACAACAACCCGTTTGCACGAGGCATCATTTCTTCTTTCCCTTACATGGTAAAGGAGGTAGAGGATCTCGAGGATGTGTTGGGTGGAGTGACACCTCCAGAAGAAGACGAACCCCAAAGCCCATCAGACACAGACACCACCACTTCATACCCCGAACAAGACAAACCATACTTTCAGTCTGAATGCTCTATCATGTTGATGGACAATAACTCTGACCACAGAACTGACAGCAGCAATATAGTGTGGGTAGACGATAGTGGTGCAAGCGAAACACAGTCCCCAGATAGGTCTACGTTTGTTAGCCTTAAGAGAGCTCCGCAGAAATTCCGCATAGCAAAAGGAAGCATTAGAACCGAGTACAAAGGGAAAGCTTTAATGAATCTGTCGGGAGCTCACGGGGAAGAAGTCAATGTCCTTGATGCCCACACCGCACCTAAAGTACGGGTTAGTGGCTACTTCTGCATGGGTTTGTAAGGGTTTTGCCGTCATACACCAAAACAATCAAGTGATAGTGCTCAGGAAGCCTATTCATTTTACGGAAGACCAAATCGTGGCTAGTGGGACAGCACTCCCAAACCACTTGACGGTGTTTGATGCTCCGGGCACCCCGCCTCTCAATTCTTTCGAGTTGTATGAGCCCACAGGTCCATCTACTACTATGCCCACCACTACAAGTGAGACCCCCGAGCCCGACGATGATGACAGTGTCGCGTCGGACCCGGGGGGACAAGCTTGACAACCCACCTCTCATCTTTCTCAGAAAACGAACCCACCTATATATCATGACGTATACTGTTTATTGTCACCGTGTATCTGTGGTTGGCGATGTGACGTACCTAATACATACGTACCCTACTCTACTGAGATAGGTCATGAGAAAGATGAGAGGGCTGAGAGTAAGGGAGATAAAGCGCTGGGTAGTAAAGCTTTATGTCCTGTCGTTCGTCCTCACTATCATGAAAACATACATGCCACTGTGTTCCATCATATGTGTAAGCACAGAGGGGTAAAAGCCACGGAGCGAATGGCTAACTATATGGGAGTAAAGATAGTGGGGAGGGAGTGGAGGGAACGAGTAATGAGATGCCAATGGTGCTTAAGGAATAAGATAAAGAGAGTGCCCCATTTCAAAGACAAGCACCATGCAGTAGAACGCCACCCTGGGGTCCACATAACAATGGATACTCAGGGTTGGTGGAATACCTTATAGTGGGACGGGAAAAAGTACAAGTTCACCGTCAAATGTCTTGCATCTGGGCTTGAGTTAGACTATTATCTGAGACATAAGAATGAGTTTTCCGCGTGCTTCTATGTAGAGATCCATATAGAATTCGTTGACTTCCCCATTCTTCCCTGTAATGAGAGAATACCTCACCTCCAATTCCTTCGCACCTTCGACTAGTGCTCCTACCAATCTCTTTATCTCTCCAATGACTGGTATTTCCCCATTGCCTCCTATTATCATCATCTCCCCCTCTTCCCATCGCCACGCAATAGAAGGGTCGTTCTTGATCCTAGCTCTCTCCTACTCTCTATCCATCCCATGGTCCAATTCACAGGGTGCAAGGTGTGGTGAGGTGGGGTTTATTCCCTTACACTTCCTCCTTGACCCCCCCTCTATCCCATCCTCCTCACTCTCACTAATTTCTTTCTTAGAGTTTGAGCGTTGTACAGATGGCTTAGACGGGGAAAGGAAGTCTAGGAGGGAATATTGGTATCACTGTTGTACAGATGGTTTAGACGGGGAAAGGAAGTCTCGGAGGGGAATATTGGTATCACTATCGTCATCATCTTCATCAGTTCTCGTCTCCCCCTCAACCCTCCCTCCCTTCTTTCCCTACTACACCCTCAGCGTTCTTATCCCTTTTGACGTTTGGATTCGAAGCTGTACAGGTGTAGTAGGGAGTGTATGGACTGTGGGTGGAGATGGTTTGGGGTGTGAACTGTGAATAGAGGAAGTTCTGTGTGATGAGGTGATAGGGGACTGCACAGACAGATTGGATGAGGTAGTGTGGGCTTTCTGTTCTACCCTAACTCACTCTCTCAGAATCCACTCCATAGGGCCAACATCAGAGTACCTTTGAAAGGGATGCTCCTCCTTTCAATTCTGACTGCCAACAAATCTCCTCTCGTCTGTTCTGTACTAACATGATGCAAACAGAAGTTACACCCATATACCTCCATCCTAGCAGCACACTGACCACCTGTTTTCTTTCCCCGAGCGGCCCCAACTTTCCAAGAGCACCGGACGCCATTCCTATTGAATCCCTCGCACTGTTTTGCGGCTGAAACTGGGACAGTGCTTTTCCTGAGAGGTTGTGCCCATAGATTGAGGAGGGGACCTCCTTCTTCCGTAAGTGGTTTGGGGTAGTGACACGAGATTTCATGAGGACCTTTTTGTAACCCCCCTCGACACGTGTTAGTCCCCATCCATCCTCCATGGAATGAATTACTCCTAGAGGTGTGGGGTCGCCGCCATGTCGAGGGGAGTGACAAAGAGGTTGTCTTTCAGGAGATGGATGGTCTGTGGTTCAGAGGTACAGGGATGAATGTTAAGACCATGAGGTTGCTTGTCGCTTTCTCTCTTCTTCTCTCCTCTCGATGCTAATGTGTGTGGTGGCGAAGCGAGTGTGTCAAAAGAGGAAGGAGGTGTGCTAGTGTCAAATGAGATGTTCGTCTCTTCGTCATCCGTTTCCTCTTTTTGTATCATGTTTATGCTCAACATGTGATTGATGTAACCTACTTCCCCTACTCCCTCCTCACCTTCCTCTTCATTAAGAGTAGCAGACTCTTCGTCTGAACCAGGGGTTTCGGAATCTTCTCCTTCTTCTTCAGAGTTACCAGAAGAAGAAGAGTCGGAGACCCCTGCGTTCAGACTAATAATCATTGCCTTAGCGGTACTCTTCTTGATAAAGTCAGATGCCTTTAGCTTTCTCTTCTCTTTCCCTCCCTCTTCCTTCTGTCGTCTCATCTTCCTTCTCCCCTCTCTGCCCTTAGCCTTACCTTTGCTTTTCAGGCTCAGCTCTCCTACTCCTTTAGCTAAGTTGATTATTCTAGCTGCCTTTCTCCTTATGGGGCAGTTGACGGGGACATGTCCATCTCTTGGACATTCAGGGAGGGTACACGGGACGATACAAATTTTGATCTGATGATCCCCACGACAATTAAAACATCCCTCTCGCTGGGGTGTTTTTCCTGTCTGGTTTCCCATGAGGTTGACGGGTATGGGATCATTTCGTGTGCCAGACCCAGAGTGAGCTCTTGACGAGGAGGTACCACCTCCAGATGCACAGAGCTTCTTCATTCTAGATTTAGACTCCTCTGTGTGTGCTATTTGTTCTATTAGCTTAACGAATGACTCCCACTCTGGTCGTTCTTCCCGTAGGAAGCTCGTAACCTTATTGCGATAGCTGTCAAACTCAGTTAAGTGTTCAAGCTTTTTCATAACCATCTCTATCTTGACAAGTTCAGGTAAGGCATTTTCATGACCACCTCTTGGTCGGTCAAGTTAGAATGAAAAGCAGTGAGCCACGGTCTCACGTCATAGATCCTTTTGGTGTAGAAGTAGTCAAGAAAATCTTGACGTTCCTTCCATTTAACCAGATCAAGGCCCCCATATCGTTTCCGTAATACCATAAAGCACTCAACCCCGTCAGTGCCAGCTGTTCTTATGACTGACATAGGTTCCTTGTCCTTACTACAGGACTGAATTAAAAAAAGCAAAAATAAAGCGGTCGTGTTTCATCTTTTCCCCCTCTTCTACCTGTCGGTAATACCTATCTGTAGAAGAGGATGCGAAAATAGGATTAGGTCTAGATTCAGTGGTTAGAACGGGAATTTCCGCTGATCCTTTTAGTTCACCTGTTGCTGACGCAGATGAAGTGTCAGGTTGAGGTGAGGGGGAGGGAGGACTGGATGAGGAGCTATCTTCCTGTTCTTGCTTTACAGCTGGCGAGGCGCTGGAAGAAGAGCTAGCTAGCGAGGCGTTGGAAGAAGAGCTACTTCTTTCTTTCTTGACATTAACAGACTTTTTCTTCTTTGCCTGTCCCTGTTCGGTAACTTCTCTTTCTGCTTCTGGAGATAGGAAAGGTTCGCAAGGTGGGATGTCAGGGGGCTCAAAGATAGTTGTCTGTTTTGCCTGCAGATACAAAGTGTGTCTCTTATGGGGTGGGAGTTCGCATATCCCCAGTGGATCGTAAATAGCCATAGTAGCTAGGAATCCATACTAGGCTCCCAGTTATCCCAGTCCGGATCCTTGCTATTGAATGATGGGTGGTCCACTTTAAACCCTTTGCTTAACGATGTCCCGAACATGGGGTGAGCCATGTTGTTGGACCAAAGTGCGGAAGATAGGAGTTAGTCTCAACTATCGATAAATTCCTACGGTTAAGTAGAAATGGGGAAATCATTATTAGTTAGGGATGAAGCAGTTTGGTGTGCCTGTGCTATGCCGTCTAGCCACAAGACACGTTTGAGGTGGGTGCCTTCAGCCAACACACGAAATGTTGTCGACTGCCTACTGCACGTCGACCCTTGCACTTATCTGTTGAAGGCCTAATGCCTCTCCTTTCAGACTTTGTGTAACTGATTAAAGCTGCTTGCGCAGAGTTCGCTAATCAAGGCTCGATAACTTATTAGACAACTATTATCAATATAATTACCTATGGTAGCTACAATACACCAAGAGCAGTATTACAGCTTTAATAAGAAAAGGCGCGAACAGGACACGCAGCGTAAATTGACTGGCAGGATCGTAAGTAATGGCTCTACCGACACACTGATATGGCTGGTCCTCAACTATTAATTAAGATTATAGTTCCAACAGTCCGCACACTAGTTTCCAGTAATTTTCATTAACATGTGTCATAGTGTTTTTTAAAAAAAACCTTACTGAAACAGAACGTCTTCTCTTTAAATATGTAGTGTGTAATCAATTTATATTAATTAATAACATAATATTCATATGTAATATTTATATTTTTTGTGTGCGGACCAGTTCAGTATCTTTATTAGTATTGCTGTTGACATTCAAGACAACAAAAAAATTGATTTTTCTGTTTTGGTTGGAATTTCAGTTTTGGTTGGAATTTTGATTTTGGGTGAAAATTTGAATTTTCCAAATTAACGGCTATATTCGTCCGCAAAATATCGTAAATTTTCGCGAAATGTTACCGTTAAATTTGAAAATTTGAATTTTTGTCACAAAAATGAAAAACTGTCACAAAAATGAAAATCTGACACAAAAATGAAAAACTAATTTTTGTTGTTGTCTTGAATGTCAACAGCAATAATAAATAAAAAAACACTATTATTATATTAATAAAATATCTATTTTAGTTTAAACGCAGATTTGCGCCCCGATTTCACTGTTTTTATTTACATGCTAATTATATATGCATTGTTTAAGAAACTCATCCGCCTCTCTTTTTCCTTTGAAATATTTTTGCAGGACATCATACTTCGTTCGTTAATCACTCATTCTGCACGCAACTGAACTCAACTCTTAGGTCTAGGGGGGAGGGGAGGGGGAGGGGGGGGGGGGGAGCTATCAGACTAACTAAGCACCTTAACGACCTGGCCAAAACCTTTCAAGTTCAGTTGAAAATTCACAGTATGCTCTTTTTGACCAGTTCATTAGATTCTTCTCTGCCCGACGTTTCGACTTCACTAATTTGTTTTCGATTTCGTTCAGAAATGATTTCAAACTATCAAGTCAAAGTTCTTTTTAGAAAAGATCAACTATTGCCTTTTCCCCACTCTATTACCTTTTCCCCTATTTCCAGTGAAACACGCACGTTGCGGTAAATTTATGAACAAGAGTAACAAGAGTGAATGGAAAAACGATGTTTAACTGCTTTTTACATCCGTCCCAGTCATTCTCGCCGAGCCTTCCCAAATCAGTTTGGTTTTCGAGTTCACCAACCCGACACTATCCGTTTGATGACTGTTAACTTGAAGTAAAAGCTTTGACAACTGAAGACTCACAATCTACGATTTACACTCGATCGTAAGTTGCATTGAAGTCTGCAACGAGTACGAAATTACGTAAATAAACGAAGTGACCGCTCTGCTATTTACTGGTATTTCACCTGCTCTCACAGACCAGTACTCAATGCAGCCATAGTGTTCTTAATAAGAGTTCGTTGTATCTGCCTACTTGAAGAGTTCTGTACAAACTCACAAAACTTGCCTCTCGTAGGATTGAGAGGGAAGATGAAGTGTAAAAAGGAAAGTTACATGTATAAAAAAAGATTACAAAAGAGGTAAAAATGAAGCGTAAAAAAAAAAAAAAAAAAAAAAAAAAAAAAAAAAAAAAAAAAAGAGTGAGAGAGAGAGAGAGAAAACTATAGAGACCAAGAAAAAGTAAAAGAGAAAATAAGGGGAGAAATATATATATATATGTATATATATGTATGTATGTATGTATATATATAAATATATATAAATATATATATAAATATAAATATATATATACATAAGGAAGAGAAAATAAAGGTTAAAAAGTACTGGGAAAATGATAACAAAAAGGAAGAGGGGAGAACCAGAGGCTTGAGAAGAAAGGTAATATGAAGGGGAGACAGAAATTCAGGAAGGAGAAAAAAAAAAAAAAAAAAAAAGTGAATAAAAGGAGAAATTCAAGGGAAGATTATGAAGAAAAAAAAAAATGTTAAACGGGAGAAGGGAAAGAAAAGTATCAAAGAGTTATGTAAAATGAAGGCTGAGGAAGTGAGCCGAGACTAAATAACCACAGAAGTAAAACGGGTAACAAGTGTGAAACAAATGTGACACAAATACTTTGAGGTAAAATGTGTCACAAATGTGACACAAAGTAACGGATCATTCTGTGGCACATATACATATATATATACATATATATATACATACATATATATAAGGGGGGGGGAAACGAAAAATAAAATGAGAAGAGGATATATATATATATATATATAAAAGGGGGGTAAAAGAAAAATAAAATGAGGGACAATTCAAAGCTGGGGTTGAGTCCCAGCATGCCGTGGTGGTCCAAACGGAAATTATATGTATCGTGCAAAGCGTGATATTGTTCTTGTTCTTTTTCTTGTTCTTCCTCTTCCGAAGAAGAAGAAGAAGAAGAAGAAGAAGAAGAAGAAAAAGAAGAAGAAGCAGAAGGAAGAAGAGGAAGAAGAAGAAGAAGAAGAAGAAGAAGAAGGAGAAGGAAAAGAAGAAGAAGAAGAAGAAGAAGAAGAAGAAGAAGAAGAGGAAGAGGAGGAAGAAGAAGGAGAAGAAGAAGAAGAAGAAGAAGAAGAAGAAGAAGAAGAAGAAGAAAAAGGAGAAGGAGAAGAAGGAGAAGAAAAAGAAGAAGAAGATTTGTTTGTTTCTAATTGAGTTCGCAAAGATATAGCTTTATTTCAGATAATTACAATAATAACATCTAGATCATCTGAGCTACCTCTTGGCTTCATCTTGGCTTTATGTCATCCTATCTCCATCTCGGTTTTCTTTTCTTCTAATTTTCACTTCAATTGTAGGAATAAGTGGGAAGCGTAAGAGTAAAATGGAAGTGGTATTAAGAGATACAAAAGTGGAAATGAACAGTAAAAAAAAAAAAAAAAAAAAAAAAAAAAAAAAAAAAAAAAAAAAAAAAAGATTTTTTCCGCCGGATGTCGAGCTGCCGCCTCCGAGCCGACAGGCGGTGGCGACTGAATCCAAAGAAGTTGAAAATGTCCGGGGCAAGTTGCCAGTGACTTGCATAATTTTTGTCGAATGTTTGCTATTAATATGCTTCATTTGTTACACATTTGAGGTAAGTTTGCAATCAGGGACCAGTTGTCCAGAAGGGGCTGTAGACGCCAAAAACGGTGGGATCATCAGCTCTCCAATTCACTCGCTGCATATAGCAGCCACCGTTTCCAAAAGCCTGTCAACAGTTGACGCATAGCTTTAAACA